>JAXIVJ010006542.1:62500-66218 GCA_036785665.1 Chirona hameri
TAAAGTGCAGGCAATGTTATTTGGCAGTCATACGGCAGTGGTGGGTTTTGTGGCACTTTTTTGCATTTAGGCCAAAGCGCCTATTACCATATTAAGGATATTTTAGCACATTAACTGGCGGAAATTGAACACAATATTAAATCGGAACTCCTTTGGATATCAGATAACGTGTTCAATGTTGACAGTTGCATTGTCGCCTAGCGGCATCATCGTAGCGATGTATGGGAGACAAATCGCGAGGTTTATGCATTCCAAGCGTTCGCAGATGTCGTTGGGAGATAGACCCCGTTTTACGCTCAGTGGAACGTTGCAGTGTTGCGCACACGGGTGTTCCGATCTGGTCAAATGATGGCTGTAGGGAAGTGTAGCAGTGACGATTGCGATGTCTAGTCAGCGCTAGCAACCTCAATTCTACTGCGCCTGCCGCTACATATCTGTCAATGCTGGGACGTGGGCGGTTGAGGAGAGAGAGAGAGAGAGAGAGAGAGAGAGAGAGAGAGAGAGAGAGAGAGAGAGAGAGAGAGAGAGAGAGAGAGAGAAGAGAGGCGAGAGAGAGAGAGAGAGAGGAGGAGAGATGAGAGAGAGAGAGAGAGAGAGAGAGAGAGAGAGAGAGAGAGAGAGAGAGAGAGAGAGAGAGAGAGAGAGAGAGAGAGGATGAGAGAGAGAGAGAGAGAGAGAGAGAGAGAGAGAGAGAGAGAGAGAGAGAGAGAGAGAGAGAGAGAGAGAGAGAGAGAGAGAGAGAGAGAGAGAGAGAGAGAGAGAGAGAGAGAGAGAGAGAGAGAGAGAGAGAGAGAGAGAGAGAGAGAGAGAGCCTCAAGCTGGCTCTCGTTACGCCCATTGTGCGTCATTGTATTCGACACAGCCTTGAACGGTACGAAATATCTTGTTGGTGTGCACCACACGTGGGGTGCGACAAGCTACTGGTGCTTTTCGGAATTCACGCAAAGCAGCCTCCTGCGGATGCGTAAGAAACGCTTCCCATCCACCCCAGGGCTCTACTGTTGTTGTTGTCTACTCGGGTCGGCCCTACGACCGACCGTAGCCCGAAGGCTCTCGGTGAGCTAGGTAGCCCCGGGCCAAGGCCGCCACGGCCCCGCCGTCTCGCAGCTGCTTCGGGTCTGGACGAATAGTCCCGAAGATACGGAGACGAGCGCCCTCCAGGCAGGGGCCACCTCAGCAGGACGTGCTCCGGCGTGTCAGGCTCCATCCCTACACACCTGACAGAGCGCCGCCGGGCACGCGAGATCGCTGTACTGCTGGCAGCCCCGGGTCGGTTGACGGCCGATTCGGTGCAGATAACTCTGCGAGCGGGTCCAGTGGACCCGCTCGCAGCTGGTGCACATTGACGGCGTCGTCTCGCTCGTCGGAGAGGACCGGTTTCGGGAGCCGGCCTCCCATGATCCGCTTGAAGAGGAATTCAGGCCAGCGACGTCGCCAGGCCAGAGAGGCGGCGCGGCCGACTGCCCTGGTGAGGCTGCGGACGTCCACAGGAACATCTTCCTGCGGAAGGCTGGAGGCCCCCTTGGCCAGCTCGTCCGCCCTTTCATTTCCGTGTAGTCCAAAATGTGCCGGGACCCATTGTAGGAGCACCCGACTACCCCCCGCCGCGGTTGCCAGGAGCAGGCGCCAGATCGTCGCCCCCAGCGCCGGTCGTCCTGCCCTCCGGCGCCGCTCGCGAGTGTGGCGGAGCGCGGCTGGGAGTCAGTGCATACGACCACCGGGCTCTCGCCCAGGTCGTCCCCCATCTGTTGCACCACCTCCAGCGCCGCGCGTATCGCCACCAACTCGGCGCGCGTGCTGCTGCATACCACGCCGGCCGGCGCTTGGACCTCTTGTTCCGCACCGGACGGGAGGGCGATCAGGGCACCACCTCTCCCGGCCGTGACTCCGCCCTCCGCCGATTCCGCCGCTCCAGATCCACACGGCATCCTCCGGCAGGGTTGCCAGGTGTTCCTCGGCGGCCGCCCGGCGTACTTCGCCGGGGGCCGTTCTCCGGATGTCGGCGCCGATATCCAGCCGGGATGCTGACTCCGCTGCAGTCCAGCCACGGCGGGATAGTGGTGTGCAGTCGCTCCTCCACGGGGACCTCCGCTCACGCCCGCACGCGCGGCGGCTACCGCTCCGACGTCTCGCCACCCGGTGGTGGTCAGGAGGCGCCGCGGGGCCACCGCCTCAGCGACCGCGCGGAGGGGGTCGTCCGTCTTCTGGACGCCGCCGTTCCGGTCAGCCTCGCGGCCAACACTTCCCGCGTGTCCGTACAGGGACCATACCGGCCTCCGCCATGAGTGGGTTTCCTCGGTGTACTCACGGGGCAACCGGTCACGGCCCGCGCCACCGCGCGCATCTCCCGTTCGAGAAGCTCCACGTGCGACTCCGACGCCGCCGGGAGCCAGGCCGCGGCCGCGTATTCGAGGCGCTCCACGGACTGTCCGCAGCTGCGGCTCACGCAGCCCCCACGAGCGTCCGGTTAGCTTACGGAGCTGGGCCACACGCGGCTTCACACCTTCTTGCGGAGGGCGCCCACAGTGTTCTCCGAAGTGGAGCTGTCTGTCGAAGGTCACTCCGAGAAGGTGGAGATGCCGTGCTCCCTGGACACGCGCCTCGTCCCACCCTGAGTGTGAAGCTGCGGGCGTCCTCGTACCGGTTGGGACAGCACCAGTGTCTGTGTCTTGCTGCCCGCAAGCTTCATTTTCCATTTCCTGGCCCACCTCGTCATCATGTCCGCGGCCTGTTGGGCGCGGTCTCTGGCCTGTTCGATGGTACCGCCGTAGCTCAGAGTCGCCCGTGTCATCGGCGTACATGAAGACGGAGGTGTTGGGGACTTGCTGCAGCGCTGCCACCAGGTCCGCCGACCACAGGATGAACAGGGTCGGGGCGAGCACTGGTCCCTGGGACAGGCCCGCTCGGAACGGGCGGCTCGTGCTGCGAAGCGCCGTTAACCTCCGCACATGCGCGTCGGTCCCGCAGGAAGTGGAAGATCCACGAGACGAGGCAGCATGGGAGGTGGTGTGACATCTTCAGTCGTAGCATCTGATGGTCGATGACGTCGTAGGCCCGGGAGAAGTCGTACGCCGTGAGGACGAATCTGGCGGCTGTCTTGCCGTCGACTGGGCGTCCCTCGGGCGTGGTCGGTTCCATCCATCCTGGACTTCTTGGAATATGCGTCCAAGGTTCTCCTGAGCGGAGCGGCCTCGCCGGAAGCCAACTTGCTCCGCCGGGATGGTGTCGTCGCGCTTCAATATGTGGTGACTCTTGCCGCCACCATCCGCTCCGTCAGTTTGGCTACGTGCTGGTGAGCGAGATGGGCGGTAGCTGGCGACGTCCGATGGATCCTTCCCGGCCTTCGGGATAGGATGATAATGGCCCTTCTCCAGACTGACGGGACCTCCGCGGTGCACCAGGACATATTGATGAGGTGCAGCAGAGCATCCTGGGCGAGGGGTCCCAGATGCTGTAGATGCTCCGTGCATACACGATCTGCCCCGGGTGCTTTCTTGGCCTTCATCATCCGCAGCTGGTCCATCATCTCTTGTATGGAGAAGGGTTGACAAGCGTCGCTCCGTTGACCCTCACATATGCAGGGGCGTGCTTTGGCGCTCTTCAGCTCCGCTTTCACTGCTCGGTCGCGCCTCCGGTTACGGGTGTGACGGCTGACGCTGGCGTACGCACGGACGAACGCCTCGGCCTTGGCACGGTCCTCCGCGACCAGCTGGCCGCG
>JAXIVJ010006543.1:0-66214 GCA_036785665.1 Chirona hameri
ATCGGCACTTCCTCCCTCGACACTCCCTCCCTCGACACTCCCTCGAGGGACTCCCTCCCTCGACACTCCCTCGAGTGACTCCCTCCCTCGACACTCCCTCCCTCGACACTCCCTCCCTCGGCACTCGACACTCCCTCCCTCGGCACTCGGCACTCCCTCCCTCGGCACTCGGCACTCCCTCTCTCGGTACTTCCTCCCTCGACACTCGACACTCCCTCCCTCGACACTTCCTCCCTTGACACTCCCTCCCTCGCCACTCCCTCCCTCGCCACTCCCTCCCTCGACACTCCCTCTCTCGACACTCCCTCCCTCGACACTCGGCAGTGTGGCTCCGATGCCGATTAGTTGATTGTGGATTAAGCAATGTGTCCTCCTGGGACTAAGTATTGATGCCTCTGACTGATGACTTATGTCATGCTGGTCGTGTCACTTAAGGACATGTCTCTAGGGGGAGGGGGACCAGGGTACGTCACACTGTTTTTCGCGAAATGTCTCGTTAGGTCAGGCCACGGTATCAAGACTGTTTCTGTTTCTGTTCGGTTGTGAGTAGAGTCCAGGCTGTGTGTTTGGCGAGACTACCGGTGAGTTGTGACTGTGGGCGGGAGGCCTTTGTTGGGCTTGTTGGGAGGCCTTTGTTGGCAGACACTACATATCCACCGTGTCGTGAGTCGGTAAGAGACTTCCATTGAGCTGTGAGTCGGCACGCTCGGGGCCGGGTTCGGTAAGCGCGGAGCGGCGGCTAAGCTCCGTTAGCGGCGGCTCTTTTCCTGTAGCGCGCGGCGCGGGAGAGAAGCTGCGGGCGGAAGAGGTGGGCGCCGGCTGCCAGAAGAGGTGGGCGCCGGCTGCCAGCGCCGCAGCCGCTCGGTGCCCGGCCGTGCTCGGCGCGGCTGGAATTCTCCAAACGTGACGCACGGCCAGGTGGGCCCTCGCTGGCCGGCCGCCCGCTCCGGCCGCCGCCGCTCCACGCCGCACCGCTGACCTTTCGGCCGCCGCCGAGGCCGGCTCATCATGTCGCCGACGCCAGCGTGACGTCATCCTGCGCGTCGACGTACCGAGCGCTGATTGGCTGCCGGGCGCCGCGTTTTTCCGGCGCCGGGCGGCCGGCCGCAGCGGCGGAGGCAGCAGCACCCTGGCTCCACAGCGGATCTGCGCCACAACGTAACGGCACCTGGCGCCGACACACACCCCGCGCTGGGCCGCGCAAGATCGGTTCTGGCGGCGGTGCTGCTCCGCCGGCTGCACTTTTGTGGCATCCCGGCCGCCGGCGTGCCCCACCGCCAGGTATGTCGCGCCGTGCGGGCCCACCGGCCGCGCTCACGCGCCGAGAGGGCGCCGGCCCTGGTTCCGGGAAGTACCCGGTACCCTTGAGTGGCTGGCGGCCGCACGGCGAGGTGGTAGGAATGTCTCCGCCGCGCCACCGCCCGCCTCTCACGGTGTGGCGGCGCCGGCCGTTCGCGGAAAAGGCGTCACGTGCTGACTGACAGGAAGCGTGAGCCGTCCGCGCCGCCAGGGTCGCCACTGAAGCGGCACCATTGCCGCGCGGTCCTGGCTCCGCTGCCGGGGACACCGGCGGTAGCCGCGGTGGCGGCGGCAGCGGTGGTGGCGTCGCCCTCGCTCGTGGCGTCCCCACGGGCGACGTGAGGCACGGGGTGGCACAGCCGAAAGCTGGGTTTTAACACGGAATAAGAAGCTGCCGTTGTAACGTTGTCGGACAGCGCTGGTGTCGCTGGTGGTTGTTTCGCGACAGCATTACAGGGAAGTGCCGGACTGTGTTATTAATTCAGGGAGACGTCAATTAAGCCTTATCGCAGCTCTGCCACAAGGCGTGGAATCAAATTACAAGCATAGGTTCTTCCGGGATCCAATACGTGACTATTATTGGGCTACTCAGATAAGATGGCCTCGTTATGGTCGTGTTCCCTAAACACTCTGAAACGCACTGACAATTAGAGGTGTTAACCAGCGCCGTGCCGGTGCTCGGCGGCGTATTTTTTTTAGTAAGCGCGATACTGCAGTGCATGGGCGGATCCAGACGGCCGTTTTCTTTCTGTTTGTTTTGGGGGGCAAACCGTTTTGGCGGACCTTACCTACCCCCAATTTCGAATTTCTTCCCGGATTCGGGCTACTTTATTTTCAACCACACGATTTCTAATTATTTCTTGATTTGTATATTTTGGTGTGATTTTTTAGCTTCTCGACCTTTTGGGATATCGAATTATCATGTTAGCTTGCAGTTTGTATTGTTCCGACATTGCGTTACACTGAGCAAAACTATGTCAATTGTCAGCTGTACCCAGGGGCGTCGCCGATAATTTTCGAGTGGATGGGTCTGCTGAAATGACGAGAAAAAAATGTACACATTTTTGTATGCGTGTATTTAAGCCTTAGCAGCATTTTTAATGTGGATTTTCGTGTTATAGAGAAACATAGGCGGTGGGCCTTGTAGAGAATAAGAAGCTAAACATGCTATTCATTCAATTCACCGTTACAACGAACCGAAAACGATGGCGATGGCTTCGTTATGACGATGGCCACCAATGTGACGCCGCGTAGCGGCGTGAAATTTTCCATTTTAGATCGTGGAAAACGACATTTTAATATTGGAACCAGACCGTGAGTGGAGCCAAGCCTCAGGTAACCCCTATTCCTGGTTGCACATCTGGGTATGATGAAAAATATTGAAATTAAGGTAGTTTTTCATATACACATTGTTCGGATTGTAAATCACGATGACCGGTGGCAGTCTGCGCTCAATAGTACATATGATAATAATAACTGTAGTCTGTATACACACCTATGTACCGAACTGTAACAAACAACTGGTAACGGTGCAAATTGTTTTAAAGTAGCAAGAGGCAGACCGACATTTCCGCGCATAAATGGTCCCTGTGGATCTGAAGGAGCCTGGGGGAGATGGCTTGGGGAGATAGTCCTGGCTTGGTCCCCACTATTAGCTCTTCAGGCCAGCAAGTTGGGCACCGCTGGAACAGCTTCCGGTTGTCGAGGTAACCCCCCCCCCCCCCCCCCGGCACGGCGCGGGTCCGTGTCAGACTGGTTATTGATTCAACTTTTTGAGAACGATTCAATCACGATTCTTTCCAATTCAAATAATTCACGTTTGAATTCTTCGTTTAAATATATACTTAGGTATGTTGAATTGATGTCAAATCAATACAAATGGAAACACACACACACACACATATATATATATATATATATATATATAATCATTAAAACATTGTTACAGCAATAATATTGCAGTATAAATGAATGCAGCCACTGGGACTGCATTGTATTTGCACAATTAACTATGTGCACTTGAATCGCTAAGAATCGTTAAATCCTTTGATTTAATCAGCCATGATTCCATGCGGGTTTTGATTAAATCACGATTCATGAATCAAAAGATCTGGTGGTGAATCAATTATCTTTTTATTCAAGGAATTTTGATTGCACGATTCCAATCGATTCCATCAGAGTCGTCAGTCGAACCAATAGCCAGTCTGGTCCGTGCAGCCGTTTACCTGCAATGCTACGCTGTAGTCATTCTAAAGAAACACAAGTCTATTCTCTTTTTTGGAAAGTTCGAAAACGATGCCATCAACCTTTACAGCCGATGGCTGTGGGGCCGTGGCATGTAGTGCGGTCTGGCCGTTCGCGCAGTTTGATCACGTTGTGTGCACGGACGTCACGTGCCCGCCGCAGTGCACCACGCGGTGGGAGTCGGCCTGGGAAGCGGCGCAGGCGAGACAGTGACCTCACCCTCATGACGCGTTTCGTCTGGCCTCCCCACCGCCTCCCCACCGCCGCCGCTGCCGCCATCCCGCCGCCGCCGCCGCCGCCGCCCCCACCCCCACCCCGCCCCCACCCCGCCCCCCGCCCCCGCCCCCGCCCCCGCCCCGGACCCGGACCCGGACCCGGACCCGGACCCGGACCCGGACCCGGACCCGGACAGGACAGGACAGGAACGGACCGGACCGGACCGGACCGGACCGGACCGGACCGGACCGGACCGGACCGGACCGAGCCGTGATCTGGGTTCGTGTCAGGCCGGCCGTGGTGCAGCTGAGAAACCACGCCCCCCCACCCCCCCCCCCCCCCCCCCCCGATTACTCGTCAGCGGTACTAAACCACGCCATGCCCACGCCACGCCGCTGGGTGCCGTCCGCAGGCCAGGGCCGCTCCAGAAAGACCCACCGTCGTCCCGGGCCCGGGTCTGGGCCGACCGACCCGACCCGACCGACCGACGGCCGTCCGTGGGACGACGCTGCACGCCGCCGTCTGCCGGCCGCCCCCTGTTGCTCTCCAGAAGCGTTCGGAGCCGGCGGTGGCGGTGGACCGGCGCCATCTCGCTGCCAGCGGTGCCTGCCCGCCTCCGGCCGGCCCCGGGCGGAGTTTCATCAGCCGCTGGCCGGCCCTCTGCTCTGGACGGGCCGGCAGAGGGGCGGGGCCGCCCGACCAGTCATCAGAGGGGCTCGGAGGGGTGGACAGATCTGTAACATGACCGCTGGAGGTGTGGGGCGGGGCGGCGGCGTCTCGGCGTGCTGCGGTGTGTTCGATGACGTGCCTCGGTGACGTGGGGATGACGACCCGGATCATCTGCACCCCTGGGGGTTCGTTAGACGGTCGGCGCCGCGGAGCCGCAGACAGGGCCGTGGACGTCGCCCTGGGCCCTGGCTGCTGTGTATGTTTAGTTAAAGGGAAATAATCATTTTTTTTAGCAACAATTTATTGGGCTTCCGTTATGGTATACAAATTATCTGATTTAAAAACAGTCAACTCCTCATATTAATTTATTAACAACCAAGGCGCGTTTCTATAACTTCTTCAGTTGGTCATTACAAATAGGACATGAAAACAACAGATGATTGACAGTTCAAAAATATACAAAGTTCATTCACATCACGTGATTGTGTCACCCGTTTTTCTCCTATGAGGCGAAGCAATCACGTATTACACATCTATTTTATGTGTTGCCAAAATTAATTTCGAAGTCATTTCAGATAAAGTTATTCTTCCAGTCTTAGGATTCATACATTCTTTTACTTCCAGTACTGCAGCTTCAAGCGCAATTCTTGTTTTTGTTTATCTACCTATACCTATGCTCTTTAATGCTCTTGGCACCTTCCCAATCGGGTAAAGCTCCACATTCATGACTATGATTCACTATTGTTTTGGGTCTCTGATATTGTAAATCTATCTTGTGCTCCTTTAGCCTTATGTTCAAACTTCTTCCAATTTCACCATAATATGGTTCTTTTCACATCCCTTGCATGGAATCTTGTAGATAATGCTGTGTTCATGTTCCTGTTTGATACCTTCTTTTACAATGTCTCCTATGTTTTTCCCAGCCTTACTCCAAGAGCATATATAGATGTAGATAAGAAAACAAGAATTGCGCTTGAAGCTGCAGTACTGGAAGTATAGGAATGTATGAATCCTAAGACTGGAAGAATAACTTTATCTGAAATGGCTTCGAAATTAATTTTGGCAACACATAAATTCGATGTGTAACACGTGATTGCTTCGCCTCATAGGCGAATAACGGGTGACACAATCACGTGATGTGAATGAACTTTGTATATTTTTGAAGTGTCAATCATCTGTTGTTTTCATGTCCTATTTGTAATGACCAACTGAAGAATAGTTATATAAACGTGTCTTGGTCATTAATATATTAATATGAGGAGTTGACTGTTTTTATATATGTCAATATTAATATTAATGATCTTATTTAAATGTAAGAATTCAATACAATTATTCCCTAATTCAAAGTTGGATGTTTGGACAAATTAAAAAGCAAGTACATATACTTCTTTCGGAGTTCATGATCGGTGTTTCCCTCCACTAACGAAACGCGACATATCTGGCGCTTTTATATCAATCTGTTCAACGTTGAATACCAACAAATCGCATACACCAAATAGGTCTCCGCCCGGGACCAAACTAACTAAACTGCCGATTTCAATCCACTTTTTTTCTTCAAATGCCTGTTGATTGTTCATAAGAGTTTGGCACATATTCGCAAAAGATAGAGTGCAGGAAACATATTGCATACCTTCATGATAAATAACAATGCGTAGGGAGGCTAATTGAGTGAATTCGTTACCGAGTACTTGCTGAGTACCGACCGTTATAAGCGTGGATCGCTTATCAAGTTTAACTTGATATATCTTTCGGTAGGAATGTTTATATGCAAAATGTGATTAATTTACAACATATTTTGGTCTCGTCTATCGATTTCAAGTAATAACTCCATTTTTGTGGGAAAGGGTGAGTATTTCCCTTTGAAGTGTGTTCGCGCGACAGCTAATAGATAGCTAATAGAGAGGTAATAGAGCAGCTAATAGATTTAGGTGCTCACAAACTTGGAACAAACTCGTTGGTGATATGTTTACGTTTTGCATCGTTATTTGTCACTGTAACTGTAGCCCAAAGCTGCACCGCTTTTTATCGTGATTTGTACTCGTATCCCTAAGTTGACTGCTGACCTCTGACCTTTTGTCGCTGCTGGCCATGCCCCGTTTCAATCGGCTGAATGCGTCCCTGTCTGTCTGGGAGGAGTGAACCGGCGGAGACGGAGGCGGCAGCTGCTGGTGCCGCGTTATTTATGGTAGAGACCCGCCCGGCCGCCTGCGTGTGGCAGATGTCTGGCCTATCACTGCAGAGTACCGGCAGCGGGTCTCCCGGCCTCCCGGCCTCCCGGCCTCCCGCTGCCCCGGCGGAGTGCACTGTGCAGTGGCCGGTCCGGCGGCTATCGGCTCCGCCTCTGTGTCGCCCGTCGTGCCAAGAGCCGCTGTTTGTTTTTACAAGTGGCGTCGCCCCGGACCGGCCTCCGCGCTCGGGTCAGTGCAAGCCGTGTTGGGGCTGGTCTGACCGCGGGACAGGCGGTCACTGGCGGATCCAGGGGGGGGGGGGGCATCAGGGGCAAATCCTCCCCCCCACAGGAATCTGGGGGGGGGGGGGCATTCAATACAAGTATCCCCCCCCCCGCGTTCCCAATTTATCGTAAAATCGTAAAAATTGGCTTTGCAGCGTCAAAATCCAGCTATCCACACTAAAAAAAGGAAAATTTCGCGCTGCTTCGCGGCATGACACAACTTTCACAATTGCTTATACAAATTTGGAAAATGGGGAAAATTAATTCCATTAAGTGTCTGGCAGAGGCTCTCCTTGGCGGTAATTGCTGGCACCGGTGGATACAGGGGGGGGGGGCATCAGGGGCAAATTTCCAACCCCCACAGGAATCTGGGAGGGACATTCAATACAATTATCCTCCGTGCGTTCCCTGCACTGAACGTGAAAAACAATGATCTTAGGCGAAAACTTCATGAAAACGTTTTTTTTTCTTCTCTCGCGTGATTGATATCGAAGTTTGTATGTATCCCTTTCTTTCAATGATAGACAAAACAGGCAGAATCTTCTCTCCCTCCCGGATTTTCTCAATAACATGAAAACTATGTTAGATATCAAGGTCAAACTTTCAGTACCTTATGCTTCATCAATTCTACGTCTTCTCACCAAATTCCAATGAAATTGATGGAGTATTTTGGGCAATAATGGCGTTTTAATGACGTCTAAAGCAGCATGCCATTTTTGGGTGGAAAAACGAGTAATGTTTGCACAATCGTAGATTATAGAGTTTTGAAGCAAATGGCAAAACACAAAACGTCAAAAGAAAGGACATGACATTCTCTTCAAAATGGCTATCTCGGATTTGCGAAATCTTGTGTTTTTTACCCCCCCCCCCAAATAAAAAGAAACTTTAAAAAAAAACACAAAATCAATTTGAAGTGAATTTGAAGTGAATTTCTTAAGCTCAAATACCAAAATAAGGTGACCGGCCCAAATCTGCGGAGAAAAAAATGGGACACCTTTTTGCCACAAAAAGATGCCCCCCACTGAGAGAGGCTGGATCCGCCAGTGCAGGCGGTAGGCGGGGAGGCACAGGTGCCTTCACCACCTGCCAGGTTCGGGAGTGACGTCTGGCACACCCAGGGGGCTCACCCCGGCACCTTCAGCAATTTGCGGGAGGGTCCCATCCAATACCAGCCTCTGATTGGTCGTGACGTTAACGGTACATGACTTTTGCTAGTCGGCATGATCATCTTGCAAAATCCCATTGGGATCCCTCCCCCCTCTAACGCGAAAACTAAAAGACGAGAGAGACGGATAAAACGGCGTTCGAAAGCTCTCTACAAGGCCATTCGAAGTTGCTTCGGGTGCTATTTGGCTCAGGTCAATATTGAGGTCACCAGAGGTCATCAAAGATCACATTTTCCAAGTAAAGGACTTTGCTGTAGAATCCCCCAAATGTCTCGGGAACTGTGAGAGCTAGTAACAAACGGGGAAAAAAGCAATAGAAAGCTCATGAAAATTGAAATCGCGACAGTTTACTCAAATGTAAGCTCAGGCCAATAGTTTAGGCCCCAGAGGTCACCAAAGGTCACGGGACATTTTTTCCCAAAACGTTTTGCATAAATAACTTTTTATTGGTTAGACATATAGCAGTAATTTTAATACCATCGTGTTTACCTCGTAAAGGCGCTTCGAAACAACATATTAATGATGACCTGGTTAGGTCAACTTACTTACAAAATTACCAAATTTGACCTCAGGTCAAGGCCATTTGGTAACCCAGGTAGGTCATGTTGCATATGGGGCGACGCGACTTGATCAGACAAACACAGTGGTGTCATGTTCACGTCTCTGTCTTTGTTCTATCAAGAGTTGTTAGCAAACAGGTGCTGTTGACCTGAGATGACCTCAGTCGACCTTGCAGAGGTCACTGAGCAACAATTGCACCTGGGTCATCAATAATTAACTAAAATAACATGATTCTGAAAGAATTTGCTTGATCCAATGCATATTCTCTGAAAAGGAAGCATTTGTATATTTTCCCAAATTGACTTATATAATGGGGATGTCACGAAATTGACCTGACCTTAGGTCACCTATAAACAAAAAAATCCGAGATAAACTAATTGTAGGTACTTATGACCTTACCAAATCCTGCAAGTTTCAAATTTATCGGACAAACGTGGCTTTGGCACGACCACAAACTAGGTCACTTGACGTGACCTGGTGACCTGACTTGAGACGACCTGAAGTTAAAACTTTCACACAATGTGGGTAATTGATGCACACATAGCCGTGCCAAATTTGCTAATGTGGGAGCCAAATGCTAAATGCTGGCGGGGGCGAGGTGCCCCCAGCCAGCCTGAGGGGCCCTCTAAGGCCGACAGAAGACCCTCAGTCGGCCTGAGGGGCCCTCGGAAGGCCTGAGACTTCAACATGGGCCTGTCCGACATTTTTTTTGCACGGCTATGTATTTTCGCACGGCTGTGTATGCATCAATTACCCACAGTGTATGCAAGTTTTAACTTTAGGTCGTCTTAAGTCAGGTCACCAGGTCACGTCAATTGACCTTACCTCCAAAAATGTTTGTGGTCGTGCCAATGCCACAGTGTGTGTCCGATAAATTTGAAACTTGCAGGATTCGTCGAGTCGGGTCGCCACATATGTAACATGGCCTACCTGGGTCACCAAATGACCCTGACCTGAGGTCAATTTTTGTAAGTTGACCTAACCAGGTCACCATTAATATGTTGTTTCGAAGCGCCTTTACGAGACAAACACGATGGTTTTAAAATTACTACTATATGTCAACCAATACAAAGTTATTTATGAAAAACGTTTTAGAAAAAAATGTCCTCGTGACCTTTGGTGTTGGTGGCCTCTGGGGCCTAAACTATTGACCTGAGCTTAAATTTGAGTACAACTACCGCTATTTGAATTTTCGTGAGATTTCGATTGCTTTTTTCCCGTTTGTAACTAGCTCTCATAGTTCCCGAGATATTTGGGGGTTTCTAGAGCAAATTCCTTCACTTGGAAAATGTGATTTTTGATGACTTATGGTGACCTCAATATTGACCTGAGCCAAATAATACCCGAAGTAACTTCGAATGGCCGTGTAGAGAGCTTTCGAACACTGTTTTCTGCGTCTTCCTAGTCCTTTTAGTTTTCGAGTTAGAGGGGGATCCCAATTGGATTTTGCATGCTGATCATGCCGCTTAGCAAAAGTCATGTACCGTTGACGTCACGACCATCGACCAATCAGAGGCCTGGAGACCCTGTTTTTGGCCGGAATGGCCCACCTTGTTATATAGCCTTGAGCACACCGCTCCTCCCAGAGCATGCTGCTCCTCCCGCTCCTCCTCCCGTTATATATCTACAATTAATGCTGCTCCCGCAGTCGGCGGCAGTCGCCGATCGCAGCCCGCCGCCGCAGTACAGCGCCGCAGTCGGCTGCGACGCAGCATTGAGATCCAGACATGTGCCAAGATAAAAAAAAATATCCGGGATCCAGGATCCCTAGGATCCAAAAACTGGGACCTTGTTGGATCATTTTGTCATTTTGTCGTGGGATCCTGTGGATTTTGGATCCTGGGAAATTATTTTTCGTGGGATCCTATGGATCTTGGATCCTGGAAGAATTTGTTCGTGGGATCCTGTGGATCCTGGAAAATCAGGTTGTCGTGGGATCTTGTGGATCTTTGATCCTATTTTTGGCCATGGTACATGTCTGTTGAAGTGTTAAGATCAGATGCAGCGCTGTTTGTAGCCGAGCGAGACGCGTCCGAGGCGAGAAAGAGCCGCGTGTCGAGCTGGATACGTGGAGAGACGCTGGCGGCTGTCCGATGTCCGATGTCCGCTGTCCGATGTCCGCTGTCCGATGTCCGCTGTCCGCTGTCCTCTATCCACTGATCGCTGTCCGCCGACCGCTGACCGCTGTCCGCTGTCCGCTGCCCGCTGTCCGCTGCCCTCTATCCACTGATCGCTGTCCGTTCTCCACTGATCGCTGTCCTCTGTCCTCTGTCCTCTGTCATCTGACCTCTGACCTCTGAGCGCTGACCGCTGTCCGCTGTCCGCTGTCCGCTGTCCGCTGTCCTCTGACCGCTGATCGGTGTCCGATGTCCGATGTCCGATGTCCGCTGACCGCTGTCCGCTGTCCGCTGTCCGCTGTCCGCTGTCCGCCGACCGCTGTCCGCTGTCCTCTGACCGCTGATCGCTCTGCGCCCCCGCCGGCAGCGGCAGCGGGGCCGTGGGCGGAGCGGGGCCGCCGTACTCAGGCCACGCGGCTGGGAGTCGGTAATTATGTATGTCTGTACGTTGCCGGTCACACCGACGGCGGCTGACTGCTTTGAATGCGCCGCTGCTTAGACGACGGCAGTCTCCCGAGTGCTGACCATTCCATTAGGGTGATGCATAAATTATGCAGTTCGCGTCACGAAGAGTGACACGTCGCCGGCCTCGGGTCCCAGCCGTGTGCGAGCTTCATCAGGGTGGAGGACGCGCGCTCGTCAAGAAACATCGCCCTAGCTGGCAGATCTCAGCAGCTGCACCAGTGGAGCTGTAGATTGTATAGAACAGCACACCACGGTTTCCTGGAGTGTGCAGCTCCGATGATTCTGAGAAGCATCACCACCGCTGCACAGCCGGGCCCCTTGGAGGCCGGCGAAATCGCCACGGTGCCTCCCTCCATTCAGACAGCCGTTGCGCTGTTCTACATGTCCGTCAAACAGCTGGGCAAGGCTACCACGTGGCGCATCTGACGATGTTTCGCCGTGCCTTTCCTGTGATTCCTGCGGTTTTAGCCATCAGCGCGAAGGGGCTTAACTGGTTGGATGGGAGACTCCATTCATTTTTCCCTGCTAGTTCACTGCGACATCTTTGTTAGGTTGGCACAGCGCTCCCCTCCGAGCGAGTGCAACTAAAGGGACTAATCATTAATTGTCTGAGCGGTTAGTACCGGGTTGTTTTGCGGTGCAGCATAGTTAGATCATTGATCGGAACAAACGCCTCATCCATTATGCATTTGTTCGTTTATTGCGGCCGGGCGGTTTGAGTGGCGGGCCGGACCGTCCGGACGGCACGGCCACCGGGCGGCGCGAGCCCAGATTAACAGCGGCCGACATCAAAGCGGTGCGGTGCTCACTGCTCGCGTGAGCGCGAGCGGCGCTGAGCCGCCGGGTGCCGGGGGTACGGCGGCGAAGCTGTGATGTGCTGTGATGTGCTGTGATGTGGTCGTCACATGGACCGGCCGTCATGTATCGCTGCACTCGCGGCGAGTACGGCAGGACAGGCGCCGCTGCCGGTCTCGCGGAGCAAAGCACGAGCAGAGCTCACAGAGCTCGCAGAGCACGGCGCGACAGTGCCATAGGGTGCCACTGCCGACAGCACTGCACCGACATATGCTGCTGCTACTGGCCCTGGTGACGTAGCCGTATATAATGGTTCTCCGCATCACATGACCTGGACTATTCTCGTCGCGAACCCGCCTCCATTGCTGATCCCATTTGGTGTCTTCCTTCCCTGGCCGTTTCTAGCGGGGAGGGCGCAAGTGGTTTGGTAGCCGTGACGTCACCATGACAGTCGAATCCCGCTTCACAGTGTTAAGGCGATGCAAATTGGCTTGGTAGTTACCCCCCTTTAATTTGTTATCTAAGAGAGATGTATACAAGTATTTATGCTCAATGGGATGCTCGTTTCTTCAAGATTCCTGGAATGGCCTCCGATTTTACCTGAGACATTCCAATCGTCCACAATTCTCGGTCGAGTGGAGGCCAGACTGGTTATTGATTCGACACTGATTGAATCGATTGGAATCGTTCAATCAAAATTCATTGAATCAGAACATAATTGATTCACCACCAGATATATATATTGGTACAGCAATACTATTGCTGTACCAATGCTTTAATGATCATATATATGCATGTTTCCATTTTTATTTATTTGACATAATTCACCTCATATATTCAAATGTTGAATCAAACGTGAATCAATTAAAATATTTGTTTTGATTCTTTGAATCAGAATGAATCAATTCTCAAAATTGTATCCGTGAATCGAACGGTGATTGAATCATTCAGATTCCAAAATGAATCATGATTGAATCGTTCCAAAAAAGTTGAATCAATAACCAGTCTGGTGGAGGCATGTTCCGCCCACACGGCGCGCCGGAGCGGGGGCCCGCTGTCAGAGGCTGTACACCGCCGCCGCCGCGCCGGCCGCAAGTTGGTGAGAACCGCTGCGACGCCTTGTCAGAGACTGTACCGCCGCCGGGCCGGCCGGCCCGGCGTCGGCCTGGTGCTTCGAAATTTCCGGCCTGAATGCAAACTTTGTTACAGCTGACTAATTGTGATGTATCGTTAAAATGGTGTTTGCCATTTGTTTGTGGCTGAATGCCATTTTTCCAATAAAATTGATGCACCAATGAACTTTAAATATTATTTCCATTCGAATACACACAAAATTGTATTAAATATATTTCGTTTTCTTTTCAGATATTTTCCGATATGATTACCATATCCTACTATATAGTTGAAAATATAGAAGAAAATGCAAACTATTCAAAAAAGCATACCAGACATAGTTGATGTGGTAAATAGTTAGTTTATTCTAGTTTCAACCAGGCATGACGTCGCCATGGCAGTCGCCAAACTTGCACCTACTCATTATATAAATACTCTGGTTTCTAGCACCCCTTTTCCCTGGCCCCCTAGCAGTCTCCTCCCTCCCTGATGGTCCACAGCACACCCCTTGCTCTGATATTCCCAGCACATCCCTTCCCTTCTGACCGTCGCTCTTGCCCTTTGGCCGCCCTCGGTACGGTGTGCGCTACCACAGAAGCTGCGCGCCCGTTGTTTCGGCCGGGCTCGGCGTGGCGGCCAGCGCTGGACGCCTTACATGGCGCGGCTCCGGACCGGTCTGGCAGCGGCCGACGTTCCGGCCGTTTCGGGCACGGATGTGGCCACGCAGGGCGCCGCCGCCGCTGCTGCATCGCCCGCTGCGCAGTTGCCGTCCGCTCTCAAGGCTCGACGCGCCGCGCCGCCTGAGAAGGGCGCGCCATCCCGCGCAGGCCGCGTGCGCTCCGCTCGCTGCCCTGCGCGCCGGCCATGAGGGGCTTTTCAGGGGCGGTCGGCCGCTGAACTGGCGCAGGGGCGTGCTCAGGCACGGCGCGGGGGAGGCGGCACTGTTCACACACTGATGTGGACGGGATGTGCGCGGGGGACGGCTGGGTGGCGGCATTCCGTCTCGTGCCTCCTCTGCGGTCGTCGCAGCGCGGCGCGGTCGGCGCGGTACGGCGTCGGCCCCGCGCGGTCCAGTGCGGCGATGACGCGCCACTGGCGGACCGGTGCGGCCACGTACAGCTGCGTGGCGGCGGGGCCCGGCCGGGTGACGGTGCTGGGGCCCGGCTTGTCGATGACTCAGTCGGACGCACGCAGCGGACCTGGTGCCCTCGGGCGCTGGCTGGGGTCAATACCAGCGAGTGGTGGCGGTGGGCGGCTGCCCCGCGCTCCGATCCAACCGCCACCGCCACCGCCACCGCCACCGCCACCGCCACCGCCACCGCCACCGCCACCGCCACCGCCACCGCCACCGCCGCCGCCGCCGCCGCCGCCGCCGCCGCCGCCGCCGCCGCCGCCGCCACCGCCACCGCCACCGCCACCGCCACCGCCGCCACCGCCACCGCCACCGCCACCGCCACCGCCATCGCCGCCGCCGCACATCCGGAGCAGACGAGCGTCATGAGCCGGCGGCTCCGAAATCGGCTTACCGCCGCCGTCATGGTGGTCGGCCGGCAGCGGCGGCACGTGCGCTCACCGCTCAGACCGACTCGGAGGGCGGCGCAGGGCCCCGGTGTGTCGGCTGTCGACGGCAGGTGTCCGTCAGCCCGTCACTCCAGCTGTCCCTGCCTCCCCGGGCGGCCACGCCGGCCATGCGCCGGCAGCTGTCCTCAGGGCCGGCGGGCTCAGTCTGTCTGCCTGTCTGCCTGTCTGCCTGTCGGCGCCGGACGTGAGGGCCAGGAAACTGGGTCGCAGGGTGGTGGACAGATCTGAGCAACTGATGGCCGAATCCAACTCAGTTTCCCGAGACAGATCAGCGGCCAATACCATTGATCATCAACCTGTAGGTGTACACATCATTGCATGAAGGCGACAGACACACTGTGTCTCCGTCCGGGGGGGGGGGGGGGGGGGCGGGCGCAGACACCGTGTGGTCTACTTCCAGCGACTAGGGTTTTCCAATGTCTGCATATGTCAATCACCGGACGCTTCGGTGGCTTCTTACTGCTGAGCGTTGCATTGATGGCAGTGCTGGGATTTCCCAGCCTTCACTGCTCGGCTGCGACTGTGTGAACTGCTGTCGTTTGCAGCACGGCACGGCGTCAGCTGTAGCGCAGTCAGCAGACTTGTCAGGAGCCGGGCTGTGCCAGTGACGTCATGAGCCCATCGCGCAGTTAGGACTAATGACGTCATGAGGCTTCGAAGTTTGGACCAGTGACGTAACCAGCCCATCGCGCAGTTTGAACCAGTGACGTATGGAGCCATCCTCGCAGTGTGGACCAGTGACGTCATTAGTCATGAGTTCGGTTCCGTCTGGATGGCATGGCGGCCAAGGGACTGTCCCTAGCACGGGTCGTCAGGCTTAAGACTGAAACACAGCACATCTTGCGTCTCGCAGGCAAGTCGCGTCTCGCAGGCAATGGCGTCCCGCGTCTGGGCCGTCTCGCTCGAAAATCTCGTCTGGCGCGAAAATTGTGCGAAAAAAGTTAACCTAGTCAACTCTCGCGTGCGAGATAGATGCCGCTGAGAGACCCACGATTCGGGGACGAGATCTCAACGCGATTTCACAGCGGCACTGCGAGATGTGAGACGAGACGCGAGCGGGAAGTATTACGTGTATTTCAATGGGAGTTGCGAGACACGATTTGCGTGCGAGAGAGCGGTGTTTCAGCCTTCACAGTCACCGTCTTACAAGTTACACCATGCCTGATTGGGAGTCAGTAACGTGATTTGCTCACTGACAAGCAGTCCTGTCCAGTCAGTCCAGTCCAGTGTCGTGTGTCTGATGCAGCAGTCCTGTCCAGTCAGTCCAGTGTCGTGTCGTGTGTCTGATGCAGCAGTCCTGTCCAGTCAGTCCATTGTCGTATGTCTGATGCAGCAGTCCTGTCCAGTCAGTCCAGTGTCGTGTGTCGGATGCAGCAGTCCTGTCCAGTCAGTCCAGTGTCGTGTGTCTGATGCAGCAGTCCTGTCCCGTCAGTCCAGTGTCGTGTGTCTGATGTAGCAGTCCTGTCCAGTCAGTCCAGTGTCGTGTGTCTGATGCAGCAGTCCTGTCCAGTCAGTCCATTGTCGTGTCGTGTGTCTGATGTAGCAGTCCTGTCCAGTCAGTCCAGTGTCGTGTGTCTGATGCAGCAGTCCTGTCCAGTCAGTCCAGTGTCGTGTGTCTGATGCAGCAGTCCTGTCCAGTCAGTCCATTGTCGTGTGTCTGATGTAGCAGTCCTGTCCAGTCAGTCCAGTGTCGTGTGTCTGATGCAGCAGTCCTGTCCAGTCAGTCCAGTGTCGTGTGTCTGATGCAGCAGTCCTGTCCAGTCAGTCCAGTGTCGTGTGTCTGATGTAGCAGTCCTGTCCAGTCAGTCCAGTGTCGTGTGTCTGATGCAGCAGTCCTGTCCAGTCAGTCCATTGTCGTGTCGTGTGTCTGATGCAGCAGTCCTGTCCAGTCAGTCCATTGTCGTGTGTCTGATGTGCAGTCCTGTCCAGTCAGTCCAGTGTCGTGTGTCTGATGTAGCAGTCCTGTCCAGTCAGTCCAGTGTCGTGTGTCTGATGCAGCAGTCCTGTCCAGTCAGTCCAGTGTCGTGTGTCTGATGTAGCAGTCCTGTCCAGTCAGTCCAGTGTCGTATGTCTGATGCAGCAGTCCTGTCCAGTCAGTCCAGTGTCGTGTGTCTGATGTAGCAGTCCTGTCCAGTCAGTCCATTGTCGTGTGTCTGATGCAGCAGTCCTGTCCAGTCAGTCCAGTGTCGTGTGTCTGATGCAGCAGTCCTGTCCAGTCAGTCCAGTGTCGTGTGTCTGATGCAGCAGTCCTGTCCAGTCAGTCCAGTGTCGTGTGTCTGATGCAGCAGTCCTGTCCAGTCAGTCCATTGTCGTGTCGTGTGTCTGATGCAGCAGTCCTGTCCTGTCAGCCCAGTGTCGTGTGTCTGATGCAGCAGTCCTGTCCAGTCAGTCCAGTGTCGTGTGTCTGATGCAGCAGTCCTGTCCAGTCAGTCCAGTGTCGTGTGTCTGATGTAGCAGTCCTGTCCAGTCAGTCCAGTCCAGTGTCGTGTGTCTGATGCAGCAGTCCTGTCCAGTCAGTCCAGTGTCGTGTGTCTGATGCAGCAGTCCTGTCCAGTCAGTCCATTGTCGTGTGTCTGATGTAGCAGTCCTGTCCAGTCAGTCCAGTGTCGTGTGTCTGATGCAGCAGTCCTGTCCAGTCAGTCCAGTGTCGTGTGTCTGATGTAGCAGTCCTGTCCAGTCAGTCCAGTGTCGTGTGTCTGATGCAGCTCGTATTGATGGCGTCTCTTTGAGTGGCAGAGTGGGGGTTCCCGATCGAACCGGCGAGCAGCGTAGGGAGAGCTATTTATGTCGCAGTTGGTTGGCCACTCCCGTCGGCCTGTATTACGCTCTGCGAGTCCGTCACCCTCGCCTCTCGGCTCCGACCTCTGGACCGGGGATCGCCAGTTTCTCCCGACGGCCCTGATGATGCCGGCTGCGCATTGGTGCAGGGCTCCGACCCAATGGCAGATTCAGGGAGACATCAAGGCCATGCCTCCCCCCCCCCCTCCCCCCCAAAAAAAAACGACTGAAATCGGTAAAGTACTTCCTGATTCAAAGGCACATTTCCTATTTTTAAATCTTGACATGTTTTGCATAAGCTCGTTTTATATCAATGCTCAATGCGCTAGGAAGTGGATTTTTTTTATAAATTGTCAGACTTCCTGGGTTTCGACCCCCTCCATAAACGTACTTCTTTTCGCCACTCTGTATCCACTATCCACCTATCTGACCTGCCGCTGCCCTGGGGCGCCTCTGAGTTGACCGCAGAGGATCCGCAGCCTGCCGCAGCCTGTCTCACCCTGTCTCCCCCTGGCTGGCAGGCCAGGGTGAGACAGGCTGTGTCACCCTCTCGCCAGTTCGCGGTACGACGGCAGGTGCATGACTGGACAGGGAGCGGGTGGTGCGTAGGCCGCCACGCTTCACTGAGGCTGAAGGCTCGGCGGTGGCGGCCGGTGCGCTGCGCACGAGGCAGACGCGCCATTCTGCCGAGGTCACGTCCGCAGACGACGGACGACTGGTAGAAGACGAGAGACGGCTCTGCCAAGGCCACGTCCGCAGACGACGGACGACTGGTAGAAGACGAGAGACGGCTCTGCCAAGGCCACGTCCGCAGACGACGGACGACTGGTAGAAGACGAGAGACGGCTCTGCCGAGGCCACGTCCGCAGACGACGGACGACTGGTAGAAGACGAGAGACGGCTCTGCCGAGGCCACGTCCGCAGACGACGGACGACTGGTAGAAGACGAGAGACGGCTCTGCCGAGGCCACGTCCGCAGACGACGGACGACTGGTAGAAGACGAGAGACGGCTCTGCCGAGGCCACGTCCGCAGACGGCGGACGACTGGTAGAAGACGAGAGACGGCTCTGCCAAGGCCACGTCCGCAGACGGACGGACGACTGGTAGAAGACGAGAGACGGCTCTGTCGAGGCCACGTCCGCAGACGACGGACGACTGGTAGAAGACGAGAGACGGCTCTGCCGAGGCCACATCCGCAGACGACGGACGACTGGTAGAAGACGAGAGACGGCTCTGCCGAGGCCACGTCCGCAGACGGCGGACGACTGGTAGAAAACGAGAAACGGCTCTGTCAAGGCCACGTCCACAGACGGACGGACGACTGGTAGAAGACGAGAGACGGCTCTGTCGAGGCCACGTCCGCAGACGGACGGACGACTGGTAGAAGATGGGAGACGGCTCTGCCGAGGCCACGCCCGCAGACGGACGGACGACTGGTAGAAGACGAGAGACGGCTAGCTGCCATACGGCAATCTATCAGACGAGAGACGGAGTTGGCAGACGAGAGACGGAGTTGGCAGACGAGAGACGGCTGTCAGATGAAAGAGTCTGTCAGACGAGAGACGAGGGGCTCTCAAAAGAGAGACTGGCTATCAGACGAGGGTCAGCACGCGAGAGACGGCAGACTAGCAAACTAAAGACGTCTGACTACCAGGCTACAAGCGGTTGGCTATTAGACGAAACGGCTGCCATGGGCGATTCGCTGTCAGACAAGGAAAAACAGACGAAAGACGGCTGTCAGAAAAGACATCTGACCGTCAGACGAAACATTTGTCTGTCAGACGAAAGACTCCATCAGGCGAAACATTTGTCTGTCAGACGAAATACTCCAGTCCAGGCTGTCAGATGAGAGACGACTGGACTGACCTCTTGCTTTCAGACGGCCAGGGCGGACCACCCGAAGCCGTCGGACCTGTCAGTTTATGGACGACTGTTTATGTTACCATCTCTGTGTGCGTGCGTGACAATGTTTATTGGATGCATTCTGCGCCGTGTCACAACAGTGGGCTTTGTTTGATGTGCCTGGCGTCTGCTTTGGGTCAAATGTCCGGCCCCCTGTCACGACGTTCGTCGGCCTGTTTCCGCTAGTTTGTTTTACATGTCCACTTTTGATGCGTTTCCATCTGTTTCTCTTGTGTTACGCTGTCCAGATCGCTGGTGGTACCAGGAAGTCCAATGTGTATGCCGCTGGCAGGCGAAGGTGGCCTGCACTGCGCGGCGGAGGAGTGACCCTCCGGGGCCGGCTGGAACACTGCCGGGTCAATACCAGAGGGCCTTCCCCGCCGCTGGTATACCATCAGAATTGCCGACCCGGGCACCATATGCTGATCGGCTCGCTAGTCGCTGGCAGGCCGAAACAAATCAGCCGGATTAAAGATGCCGCCGACTGGCTGGGAAGTCTCGGTGCGGTGCCGATGGAACAGTGGACGTCTGGCTGGGAAGTCTCGGTGCGGTGCCGATGGAACAGTGGACGTCGACGTCGCATGACCGCGATCCAGCCGCGCTGCCCTGGCTCCGACATCCAGGGCGCTGGCCATCTCCGGCTGCAGGTCGGGTCGGCGCCGCGCCGTTGAACGCCGCCGGTGCGCCGCGTTCCGCATTCTGTGGCGGTCACATTCTGGCGCGCCAGCCGGCGCCCTCGCCGCTGCGCTTTCACGCGGCGGCGCGGCACTGCGCTGGGAAACCCCGGGTTCGTGACCGGTCCACCGATGGGACGCGGGTCGCGGCACGCCTCCGCGCGGCGCAGCGCGGCACAGCGGAGCGTCCTCCAGGACGTGTGGCCGGCACGGGCCGCGTGTGTCGTCTTGTCGTACCCGGTCACCCGGCTGTCAGGGAGGCCGCCGAGCGGAGGCCCCGTGCCGTGCAGGGTGGGGGTACTCGAGGTTATATAACAGGTGTGCCGGGCTGCGTTGCAACGCTCGTGCTCGTTTGGGTTTTACGACTCGCATGCTAAACGTTGCAATTTGATGGAGGCCGCATTGTAGTTGCTGGTCTACGTTTCGATTTGCATTCCTGCGACGTAGGGATACGGCGTCCGGGGTCGGCGGGCTGTCTGACATTTACTATGGCGGATGTATGAACCCATGAACCCATGAGACACCGTCCGGCCGTTCCCCACGCCGGGGCCGGGTTATGTCCGCCGGCTGCCCCACTGCCTGCCTGCTGCGTCGCTGCCGCAGTAGCGTCTCGAGCCTTCCCCGTGTCGCGTGCGCCACGCTGGCTGTGTCGGCCTGCCAGCGCGCCGCTCCGTCGGGCGCGACGCCGCTCCGTAACTGCGTAGTGAGCCGCGGGGAGAGGGAGGAGGCGGTGACCGAGGCCGGCGGGCCGGGCAGAGAGCCGCCGCTATCGATCGGCTGGCCAGCGTTATCGCGTACTACGCAGGACAGCTGGCGGACGCCGGCGGCGGCGGCGGCGGGAGGTGTGGTCGGCTGGTCTTGTCTCGGAGGGACGCTGGCCGCTCGCTGGGTCTCCCGGTACGGCGCTGCACTCAGCTCGAACAGGAATAGAACACTCCGTAACACCCGTGAATAGTGTACTCAGCTAAAATACACAAGCTAGACGCCCATGGCCAACGTATGCGAGCTACGGACATTTATAGAGTGTGAGCCGAGCATTGCAGCGCCGCAGACGCCGAGACCCTCAGCCGTGGCATGTGAGGGAGGGAGTCTCAGCCGTGTCATGTGACGGAGGGAGCCTCAGCCGTGTCATGTCAGGGAGGGAGCCTCAGCCGTGTCATATATGGGAGGGAGCCTCAGCCGTGTCATGTGTGGGAGGGAGCCTCAGCCGTGTCATGTGTGGGAGGGAGCCTCAGCCGTGCCATGTCAGGGAGGGAGCCTCAGTCGTGTCATGTGTGGGAGGGAGCCTCAGCCGTGTCATGTGTGTCAGGAAGCCTCAGCCGTGCCATGTCAGGGAGGGAGCCTCAGCCGTGTCATGTGTGTGAGGGAGCCTCAGCCGTGTCATGTGTGGGAGGGAGCCTCAGCCGTGTCATGTGTGGGAGGGAGCCTCAGCCGTGTCATGTCAGGGAGCCTCAGCCGTGCCATGTCAGGGAGCCTCAGTCGTGTCATGTGTGGGAGGGAGCCTCAGCCGTGTCATGTGTGGGAGGGAGCCTCAGCCGTGCCATGTCAGGGAGCCTCAGCCGTGGCATGTGTGGGAGGGAGTCTCAGCCGTGGCATGTGTGGGAGGGAGCCTCAGCCGTGCCATGTCAGGGAGCCTCAGCCGTGGCATGTGTGGGAGGGAGCCTCAGCCGTGTCATGTGTGGGAGGGAGCCTCAGCCGTGTCATATAAGGGAGGGAGCCTCAGCCGTGTCATTTTTTGGAGGGAGCCTCAGCCGTGTCATGTATGGGAGGGAGCGTCAGCCGTGGCATGTGTGGGAGGGAGCCTCAGCCGTGTCATGTGTGGGAGGGAGCCTCAGCTGTGTCATGTATGGGAGGGAGCCTCAACCGTGTCATGTGTGTGAGGGAGCCTCAGCCGTGTCATGTGTGGGAGCGAGCCTCAGCCGTGTCATGTGTGGGAGGGAGCCTCAGCCGTGTCATGTGTGGGAGGGAGCCTCAGCCGTGCCATGTCAGGGAGCCTCAGCCGTGCCATGTCAGGGAGCCTCAGCCGTGTCATGTGAGGGAGGGAGCCTCAGTCGTGTCATGTGTGGGAGGGAGCCTCAGCCGTGTCATGTGTGGGAGGGAGCCTCAGCCGTGGCATGTCAGGGAGCCTCAGCCGTGGCATGTGTGGGAGGGAGCCTCAGCCGTGTCATGTGTGGGAGGGAGCCTCAGCCGTGCCATGTCAGGGAGCCTCAGCCGTGGCATGTGTGGGAGGGAGCCTCAGCCGTGTCATGTGTGGGAGGGAGCCTCAGCCGTGTCATGTGTGGGAGGGAGCCTCAGCCGTGCCATGTGTTGGAAGGAACCTCAGTCGTGTCATGTGTGGGAGAGAGCCTCAGCCGTGTCATATGAGGGATGGAGCCTCAGCCGTGTCATTTTTGGGAGGGAGCCTCAGCCGTGTCATGTGTTGGAAGGAACCTCAGTCGTGTCATGTGTGGGAGGGAGCCTCAGTCGTGTCATGTATGGGAAGGAGCCTCAGCCGTTTCATGTGTGGGAGGGAGCCTCAGCCGTCCCATGTCAGGGAGCCTCAGCAGTGGCATGTGTGGGAGGGAGCCTCAGCCGTGTCATGTGTGGGAGGGAGCCTCAGCCGTGTCATGTGTGGGAGCCTCAGCCGTGTCGTGTGTGGGAGGGAGCCTCAGCCGTGACATGTGTGGGAGGGAGCCTCAGCCGTGTCATGTATAGGAAGGAGCATCAGCCGTGTCATGTGTGGGAGGGAGCCTCAGCCGTGACATGTGTGGGAGGGAGCCTCAGCCGTGTCATGTATAGGAAGGAGCATCAGCCGTGTCATGTGTGGGAGGGAGCCTCAGCCGTGTCATGTCAGGGAGCCTCAGCCGTGCCATGTCAGGGAGCCTCAGTCGTGTCATGTGTGGGAGGGAGCCTCAGCCGTGTCATGTGTGGGAGGGAGCCTCAGCCGTGTCATGTATAGGAAGGAGCATCAGCCGTGTCATGTGTGGGAGGGAGCCTCAGCCGTGTCATATATGGGAGGGAGCCTCAGCCGTGTCATGTGTGTGAGGGAGCCTCAGCCGTGACATGTGTGGGAGAGAGCCTCAACCGTGTCATGTGTGTGAGGGAGCCTCAGCCGTGTCATGTGTGGGAGGGAGCCTCAGCCGTGTCATGTGTGGGAGGGAGCCTCAGCCGTGCCATGTCAGGGAGGGAGCCTCAGCCGTGCCATGTCAGGGAGCCTCAGCCGTGTCATGTGAGGGAGGGAGCCTCAGCCGTGTCATGTGTGGGAGGGAGCCTCAGCCGTGTCATGTGTGGGAGGGAGCCTCAGCCGTGTCATGTGTGGGAGCCTCAGCCGTGTCGTGTGTGGGAGGGAACCTCAGCCGTGACATGTGTGGGAGGGAGCCTCAGCCGTGTCATGTATAGGAAGGAGCATCAGCCGTGTCATGTGTGGGAGGGAGCCTCAGCCGTGACATGTGTGGGAGGGAGCCTCAGCCGTGTCATGTATAGGAAGGAGCATCAGCCGTGTCATGTGTGGGAGGGAGCCTCAGCCGTGTCATGTCAGGGAGCCTCAGCCGTGCCATGTCAGGGAGCCTCAGTCGTGTCATGTGTGGGAGGGAGCCTCAGCCGTGTCATGTGTGGGAGGGAGCCTCAGCCGTGTCATGTATAGGAAGGAGCATCAGCCGTGTCATGTGTGGGAGGGAGCCTCAGCCGTGTCATATATGGGAGGGAGCCTCAGCCGTGTCATGTGTGTGAGGGAGCCTCAGCCGTGACATGTGTGGGAGAGAGCCTCAACCGTGTCATGTGTGTGAGGGAGCCTCAGCCGTGTCATGTGTGGGAGGGAGCCTCAGCCGTGTCATGTGTGGGAGGGAGCCTCAACCGTGCCATGTCAGGGAGGGAGCCTCAGCCGTGCCATGTCAGGGAGCCTCAGCCGTGTCATGTGAGGGAGGGAGCCTCAGCCGTGTCATGTGTGGGAGGGAGCCTCAGCCGTGCCATGTCAGGGAGGGAGCCTCAGCCGTGACATGTCAGGGAGCCTCAGCCGTGTCATGTGAGGGAGGGAGCCTCAGTCGTGTCATGTGTGGGAGGGAGCTTCAGCCGTGTCATGTGTGGGAGGGAGCCTCAGCCGTGTCATGTGTGGGAGGGAAGCTCAGCCGTGTCATGTGTGGGAGAGAGCCTCAGCCGTGTCATGTATGGGAGGGAGCCTCAGCCGTGTCATGTGTGGGAGGGAGCCTCAGCCGTGTCGGAGGGAGCCTCAGCCGTGTCGGAGGGAGCCTCAGCCGTGTGATGTGTGGGAGGGAGCCTGAGCCGTGTCATGTGTGGGAGGGAGCCTCAGCCGTGTGATGTGAGGGAGGGAGCCTCAGCCGTGTCAGGAGCTGCAGCCTTCTATGTGCGCGTGTGAATCAAAGCTACGAACATCGTCTTGCGGTCTGTCGTCCCCGAGTAATGCTCCTACCGTGTGTGTTGCGGTTGGGATCTGACACAGTTGACTGAATGACTGATGGTATCGTCGGCGGCAACCCGGTCATGGCCGCAGCAGATGAAGGTTCGGGACAGCAATGCCGTGTTCTCTTGTACCGTTCAGTGATTGATGCCTGTGTGCGGTGAGAGCAGATGCAGGGATGCGCCCCATCCATTCGGAACCCATGTCGTGGAGTTAATGAGGTTAAACTTTGTTGTAGCCGTACGATTGTATGGTAGAACTAAAAAAAAAATGCTAGAAAAAACATTGTGAAAAAACATGTCAGCGGGAAAAGCGGCGAATTGCCATAAGTTCATACATGCAGACTGCGACCATGCAGAAGAGCCCGAACCGTCGGACCAGTGACCTCAGACCGGGTGCTGCCGGACGTTCGGTCCAGCGACCTCAGACTGGGTGCGGCCGTACCGTCAGACCAGTGACCCCCGGTTAGACCGTCGGACCAGGGAGGGCCTCCCCAGACCGGACCGCTGGACCGCCCGCCAGCTTCGGGTGCGGCCGGCCGACCCGGTGCGGTCATCCACCGGCCCCACGGCCGCTCGTGTTGAATAGGTCAGTGGGCGACGGGCGGCACGGCGGCGCGTGTACGGCGCGACACGGCGCCCGGAACCCGGCCGTTCAACAAATCGATCAGCAGCGCTGCGTCGGCACCGACGCGGCGGCGGCGGCGGCAGCGGCGGCGCGGCCTGCTCCGTGCGACAGGCGGGCGGACCGACACCGACGAGCAGGACGCCGCCCGCTGAGGCTCCGTCGCTGCTCCTCTGCGCGTCATGCTTCTTTGTGGCGCATGTGGGGCTGCTTTTTCCGGGTCTGTGTGGAGCTTTGTTCGGCGAGGGGCCGGCGAGCGGACTTGTTGTTTGCGGCTAAGCGGCCTGTATTTTGCCACTTCTGCGAAATGCAAACCGGCGGGACATTCCGTAGCGGCCAGTGAAACCTAATCCACCAACGACACGGCGGGCTGCCAGCTGCACCCTTGGCCGTCGCGCGGCGCGGCGCGGAGAAACCCGGCCCCGCGCCGCGCGCCGCTGCGGCTCCATGGCCGGCTGTCCCCGCTCTGTGGCCTGTGGACTCCACCTGTACGGTGTGGCACCGGCGGAGAGCGGCCTACTCCGGCCGGCTGACCGGGCGCTGACGCATTTCCGCCGGCTCGAGTGCGTACCTCCTCGGCGGCGGCGATATAGATAGCTGGGTGGGGCGGTCATACCCATGTCCCCACGGAGGACGCCTATCTGGACGCCTGCCAGCTCCCTGTCAGGCGACTTCAGAGGCAAACACTCATGTCCTGTGAGTGGGCGGGTGGTCTCCTGGCAGGGCGGGGGAGAGGCCCGATTTGGAGGGTATTCCCGGTCTGTCTGACTGGCGGCCGGGGTCGAGTCAGGACAGGGCCGGCTGAGCAGGAGGCGATACAGCACGCCGCCGTGGGAGGGCGTGGCACGAGGGTCTTGTCGGCCCAACCGGCAGCCCTCCAGAGCCGCGTGGTGCCTCACCGTGGGGCCAGCCGAACTCTGCGGCCCACTGACCGGGCGCCGTCACGTCACGGCCGTGGCGGACTCGTGACACATCCGTGACGCCCTTTGACGCTGCCACTGACCAAGACGCGTGTCCCTGTGACGCTGCCACTGACCAAGACGCGTGTCCCTGTGACGCTGCCACTGACCAAGACGCGTGTCCCTGTGACGCTGCCACTGACCAAGACGCGTGTCCCTTTGACGCTGCCACTGACCAAGACGCGTGTCCCTGTGACGCTGCCACTGACCAAGACGCGTGTCCCTGTGACGCTGCCACTGACCAAGACGCGTGTCCCTGTGACGCTGCCACTGACCAAGACGCGTGTCCCTGTGACGCTGCCACTGACCAAGACGCGTGTCCCTGTGACGCTGCCACTGACCAAGACGCGTGTCCCTGTGACGCTGCCACTGACCAAGACGCGTGTCCCTGTGACGCTGCCACTGACCAAGACGCGTGTCCCTGTGACGCTGCCACTGACCAAGACGCGTGTCCCTGTGACGCTGCCACTGACCAAGACGCGTGTCCCTGTGACGCTGCCACTGACCAAGACGCGTGTCCCTGTGACGCTGCCACTGACCAAGACGCGTGTCCCTGTGACGCTGCCACTGACCAAGACGCGTGTCCCTGTGACGCTGCCACTGACCAAGACGCGTGTCCCTGTGACGCTGCCACTGACCAAGACGCGTGTCCCTGTGACGCTGCCACTGACCAAGACGCGTGTCCCTGTGACGCTGCCACTGACCAAGACGCGTGTCCCTGTGACGCTGCCACTGACCAAGACGCGTGTCCCTGTGACGCTGCCACTGACCAAGACGCGTGTCCCTTTGACGCTGCCACTGACCAAGACGCGTGTCACACCCTGACGCTGCCACTGACCAAGACGCGTGTCCCTGTGACGCTGCCACTGACCAAGACGCGTGTCCCTGTGACGCTGCCACTGACCAAGACGCGTGTCCCTGTGACGCTGCCACTGACCAAGACGCGTGTCCCTGTGACGCTGCCACTGACCAAGACGCGTGTCACACCCTGACGCTGCCACTGACCAAGACGCGTGTCCCTGTGACGCTGCCACTGACCAAGACGCGTGTCCCTGTGACGCTGCCACTGACCAAGACGCGTGTCCCTGTGACGCTGCCACTGACCAAGACGCGTGTCCCTGTGACGCTGCCACTGACCAAGACGCGTGTCCCTGTGACGCTGCCACTGACCAAGACGCGTGTCCCTTTGACGCTGCCACTGACCAAGACGCGTGTCCCTGTGACGCTGCCACTGACCAAGACGCGTGTCCCTGTGACGCTGCCACTGACCAAGACGCGTGTCCCTGTGACGCTGCCACTGACCAAGACGCGTGTCCCTGTGACGCTGCCACTGACCAAGACGCGTGTCCCTGTGACGCTGCCACTGACCAAGACGCGTGTCCCTGTGACGCTGCCACTGACCAAGACGCGTGTCCCTGTGACGCTGCCACTGACCAAGACGCGTGTCCCTGTGACGCTGCCACTGACCAAGACGCGTGTCCCTGTGACGCTGCCACTGACCAAGACGCGTGTCCCTGTGACGCTGCCACTGACCAAGACGCGTGTCCCTGTGACGCTGCCACTGACCAAGACGCGTGTCCCTGTGACGCTGCCACTGACCAAGACGCGTGTCCCTGTGACGCTGCCACTGACCAAGACGCGTGTCCCTGTGACGCTGCCACTGACCAAGACGCGTGTCCCTGTGACGCTGCCACTGACCAAGACGCGTGTCCCTGTGACGCTGCCACTGACCAAGACGCGTGTCCCTGTGACGCTGCCACTGACCAAGACGCGTGTCCCTGTGACGCTGCCACTGACCAAGACGCGTGTCCCTGTGACGCTGCCACTGACCAAGACGCGTGTCCCTGTGACGCTGCCACTGACCAAGACGCGTGTCCCTGTGACGCTGCCACTGACCAAGACGCGTGTCCCTGTGACGCTGCCACTGACCAAGACGCGTGTCCCTGTGACGCTGCCACTGACCAAGACGCGTGTCCCTGTGACGCTGCCACTGACCAAGACGCGTGTCCCTGTGACGCTGCCACTGACCAAGACGCGTGTCCCTGTGACGCTGCCACTGACCAAGACGCGTGTCCCTGTGACGCTGCCACTGACCAAGACGCGTGTCCCTGTGACGCTGCCACTGACCAAGACGCGTGTCCCTGTGACGCTGCCACTGACCAAGACGCGTGTCCCTGTGACGCTGCCACTGACCAAGACGCGTGTCCTGTGACGCTGCCACTGACCAAGACGCGTGTCCCTGTGACGCTGCCACTGACCAAGACGCGTGTCCCTGTGACGCTGCCACTGACCAAGACGCGTGTCCCTGTGACGCTGCCACTGACCCTTCGCCAAGACGCGTGTCACACCCTGACGCTCGTCACCCCCCCCCCCCCCCCGACGCCGGCCCCTCCCCTGATGACGCGACACGCTTGAGAAGGCCGACTGATAAGATTTACACCAAATATTTACTGACGCGGATCAGCGGGACCCGGCCTGTGAGGGCGGGGCCGTCTGTGACGTGGATCAGCGGGACCCGGCCTGGGAGGGCGGGGCCGTCTGTGACGTGGATCAGCGGGACCCGGCCTGGGAGGGCGGGGCCGTCTGTGACGTGGTTCAGCGGGACCCGGCCTGGGAGGGCGGAGCTGTCTGTGACGTGCTCCGCTGACGCACAGAAACGTCAGCGGTGAGTCCGGCCGACCATCGAGTCCCACCGGCCGTCGAACTCCGCCGGCCTCCGCTGGACTCCTTGTGACTCAGGAGGACTATGCTGGTCTCCACTGGGCTCAGGCAGACTCGGCTGGACTCCACTGGGCTCAGGCATACTCTACTGGACTCCACTGGGCTCAGTCAGACTGCTGGACTCCACTGAGCTCAGGGAGACTGATGGATCCGGGCGGACACAGGCGGACTCTGCTGGACTCCACTGACTCAGGCGGACTCTGCTGGACTCTGCTGGATATCAGGCGGACTCGCTGGACTCGGCTGGATCTCAGGCGGACTCGGCTGGACCCGGACGGACACATGCGGACTATGCTGGACTCCACTGGACTCCGCTCGACTCGACTGGACTCTGTTGAACTCTTCTTGACTCAGGCGGACTCTGCTGGACTCCGCTGGACTTAGGCGTACTCAGCTGGGCTCCACGGTCTCGGCTGGACTGGCTGGCAGGCGGGCGTGGCGCCGAACCGCCGCGCCGCTGCCGGGGGGGGGGGGGGGGGGGGGGGACGCACAGGAGGAAACACGACTGATAGCGGCACAGGAATGTCGCCGGCAGGACGGACCGGCTGGATGACCGGAGCCGAGCAGCTCGGTTCAGTCTGCTGAGTAATGGTGGTTGCTGACTGGCGACTGGTGACTGGTGACTGGTGCCGTGACTGGTGACTGTGACTGGTGACTGGTGCCGTGACTGGTGACTGGTGCCGTGACTGGTGACTGGTGATTGGTGACTGGTCCCGTGGCTGGTGATTGGTGACTGGGTGCCGTGACTGGTGACTGGTGTCGTGACTGTTGATGTGACTGGTGACTGGTGACTGGTGACTGGTGACTGGTGACTGGTGTCGTGATTGGTGCCGTGACTGGTGACTGGTGACTGGGTGCCGTGACTGGTGACTGGTGACTGGGTGCCGTGACTGGTGACTGGTGCCGTGACTGGTGACTGGTGACTGGTGCCGTGGACTGGTGACTGGTGCCGTGACTGGTGACTGGTGCCGTGACTGGTGACTGGTGATTGGTGCCGTAATTGTGCCGTGACTGGTGGCTGGTGACTGGTGCCGTGATTGGTGCCGTGACTGGTGACTGGTGACTGGTGATTGGTGTCGTGACTGATGGCTGGTGCCAGGACTAGTGACTGGTTACTGGCGCCGTGCGGTGACTCACTCATGTCACACCCTGGGCCTGCCGCCGCCGCCTAAAACACGGCTGTCGATTTTTTACCGGACGTAGTACGTGCTGGTTTATTGAAATAGCGCCCGGAAGCGTAAACATGGCGCTGTGGTTGAGAGGGCTGGTTTATGTCGGGCGGCGGCTAACCGTGACGCGCCGCCACCTCCGATAGCCGTGACTTTGATAGCTGCCCTGACGCTCCGCTCCGGTAGCACCGCCCTCTCATTGTACCCCGGCCACCACTCGGCCGTGATGAGAGCCGCGTGTGATGGTCGCGTCTGGTGTCCCACGGCGCCTCCCACGTCACACGGCACAACTGGCCGCTGTCGGTCTGCACTTCCGGCGGAGCAGCAGCAGCTGGGGGCGTGACTCGAGTCAGAGTCACATACGGCCTCCGCCTGCCGTCGTACGGCCTCCGCCTGCCATCGTACGGCCTCCGCCTGCCGTGGTACGGCCTCCGCCTGCCATCGTACGGCCTCCGCCTGCCGTCGTACGGCCTCCGCCTGCGTCGTACGGCCTCCGCCTGCCGTCGTACGGCCTCCGCCTGCCGTCGTACGGCCTCCGCCTGCCGTCGTACGGCCTCCGCCTGCCGTGGTACGGCCTCCGCCTGCCGCTGCAGTCCCGGTTGGCTATGGATTTCTGGCCACGGCGGCGTCCGCTCGATAAAGTGCGCCGCTGCCGGCGGCACACGTGTGCGCGCGGGAGGCAGTCAGACCGAGCGCGCGCCCACGCGGCGGCGGCGGCGGCGGCGGCGGCGGCGTCATGAGGCGGCGGCCTGGCGCCCGCAGCCGGTCTATGGGACGCGCGGCCGCTGCCGCCCGGCGCGTCTCAAACGCAGTCGGCCGATCGATGCCGCTCACCGCCCCTGTTCCGCGGCACATGTGCGGGAGAGGGCTGCCCTGGGACTACCGGTGCCGGCGTGTGCCGGTCCAGCGCTCTGTAATGAACGGGCCGCCGCGTGGCGAGCGAAGGTCGGCCCAGGGACGCCGCTGTGTGACGCCGACGCCAGTCTGCGGGCGGCTCGGCCGGCCAGGAAATGCCGACCCGCCAGGCAGCGGCGGACGCCTGGTCCGGCTGCCAGTCGGCCCACTGCAGCGCCCAGCCGGCCGGGCCGGGCGGGGCCGGGCCGCTGCGCTGTACCCGCTCACCCCGGCTGGTAAACACTGCTCACTGTTATGGCCGTCATTACGTGCCGCGCCGCGGTGGCGACGGTAGCTGGCTGGCACTTGACTTGGCCGCCGCCGCCTGCCCAATGACCCTAAATAGCAGACTGCACATACACAACATCTATAAACCATAGACCAGAGGTGGGTGACCTTTGGTGCGCGGCTGCCCCCGCCGGCACAGTCGATTCCGGTGCTGATACTGGATACAGGGCGCGACTATTCGCCAGGGATTCACCAATTGAAGCTGCCAAATAACCGCAAACCCGGACAAGAGAATGTGAAATAATCATATGTAGTTATGAACAAACTTGTTGACTGATTGTATTTCAAATAACGCTCAAATTACCGTTTCCTATTTCATTATTTCTTGCATTTTTTTCAAGATGGCCAATTTATTGGCGAATCGGTGTTATACTTTCATGCTATGGACATTTTGCTTGAGAATGAGCCGTATAAAATAGTCATTTTTTAAATTGTATTTTTCACCCCATGTGGCGCTAGCAGGCCGTTATCGCCCACTGTACGTCAGCCACATTGTCTGTAGGTATGGAGGCCTGTCATCTCTGTCCTCTATTTTCAGCCAAAAATGCATAATTTCCCTCCAGACACACGGCAAGAAGTCCTGTTTCACCTGCCATGCGTCCATTTCGAGGCTTTCAGACGCTGATTTGCCTACCGTACCCAGGCTTGAACAACAGAACCGCCTGACCGGTGACTCGACTCTTAAAAAGGCGGACGCGCCTCTACAACTACAAAGGATGACAGCATGACCCTTGCTGGCAAATATAGCAGGACCTTGAACGACACGCGAGTGTCGCTTCATCCTGTTGTCGTGAATCATTCGCGTGCTATACATTATACATACATACATATAGGTATGTAATCAGGGGCGTAGGAACTATGTTCAAGTGGGGGGAGGAGGAGGAGGAGGAGGAGGAGGAGGAGGAGGAGGAGGAGGAGGAGGAGGAGGAGGAGGAGGAGGAGGAGGAGGAGGAGGAGGAGGAGGAGGAGGAGGAGGAGAGGAGGAGGAGGAGGAGGAGGAGGAGGAGGAGGAGGAGGAGGAGGAGGAGGAGGAGGAGGAGGAGGAGGAGGAGGAGGAGGAGGAGGAGGGAGGGGCAGGAGGCATTCTGAAGTCGATTCTTTCCATGCAACGCCCATAGGCGTAAAGTTAAAATCCAAAATGTTGGGGGGGGGGGCGGCTGCCCCCCCCCTGCTCCTACGCCTATGCATGTAATTGCTCGCGCGTAGTTTTGCGTGCTGCAGCCAGGGATGGTAAAGTGTGCTGTCCTTATGGATAAGGTCGGGGACACAATGGTTCTCATGAAGTACTCGGGGGTCAAAATGTCAGCAAAAATCATTACTATGTCATTCCTGTGAAAATGTAATAAGCGATCATGTCCTTAGAAATACTGATCGTCAAAACCACTTCAGATGTATTATTCACTTAATCATCATATTCATCACGTCAGTATGTATGTACATGTACATTTTTTTTAATTAGCAGTTGCGTTTCAGCTCTTGATTGCCAGGCAATAATTTACACTTACATTAAAACAAATCCGACGAAAGAAAAATCCGGACGATAGATTCAACACGGGGTCACTAAACCAAAAATGCACCTGGGTCTTCAAGAATAGCCTATGATAGCATGATCCAGAAGGAATTGGGCTGATATCATGCGTATCCTCAGAATAGGAAGCATTTGAATATTTCCCCATTGACTTATAATGGGGAGGTCACGAAATTGACCCGACATTAGGTCACCGATATAAACAAATCCGAGATATGTGAATTGTAGGTACCATTACCCTTATGAAATCCTGTAAGTACGAAATCGATCGGCCAAAAACTGTCTGTGGTGCGACCGCACACTTTTTTGGAGGTGGGGTCATGTGACCTGGCCTGGTGACCTGACCTGAGATGACCCGTGGTCGATAATTTTACAATATGTGGACAATTGATGCCTTAACAGCTGTGCCAAAAACGGCGGCGCTGCGCGCCGCTGGTTTTTCGCTATCCTCGAAAAACCTTAGAATAGTTTAGGCTCCAGAGCTCATCAAATGTCAAAAGGGCTATTTAAAAAAAAAAACAGTTTATCAGTAATAGCTTTTTACCTAATGACAAGGCAATATTTTTGACGCCATCGTGCTTGTCTCGTCAAGACGCTTCGACTAATATTGGTGTTGACCATGTCAGGTCAACTTACAAATGTGACCTCAGGTCAAGGTCAAGTGGTGACCCAAGTAGGTCATGTTGCATTTGGGAAGACGTGCCGCGATGATATAAACACATTCGTGCCGGTTTCACTTCTCTATCGTCATTATGTCGAGAGTTATTGACATAAAACTGTTGGTGACCTCGGATTACCTCGGCTGACCCTGTAGGGGTCACTGAACAAAAATGGCAACTAGGTCATCAAGAATGTTCTATACTAACATGATCCAGAAGGAATTAGACTGCTATTTTGCGTCTCCTTAGAATAGGAAGCATTTTAATATTTCCCCTTTGACTTATAATGGGGAGGTCACGAAATTAAACCGATCTTAGGTCGCTGATATTAAAAACCCAAGATATACGAATTGTAGATATATGTGACCTTATGAAATCTTGTAAGTGTAAAACCAATCATCCCAAAACTGTGACTGTGGTACGACCACAAGTTTTTTGGAAGGTGGGGTCAAGTGACCTGGTCTGGTGACCTGACCTAAGATGACCCGAGGATTTCTTTAAAACATAATGTGGACAATTGATGCCCAAATGCTTTGATGTGATGCCAAATGCTTTGATGTGATTGACCACACAAAGCTTCTTTCCAAACTTCAAGCCTATTCTATCGATCCTACCTGGTTTTCTTCTTACCTCCGTGGTCATACCCAATCTGTTTGTACTGCTGACGGGCGTGGCAATCGGCACCTTTCCAGACCCCAGCCCAATCCCATCGGTGTATTCCAAGGATCCTCTCTTGGCCCACTCCTCTTCCAGATATTTGCTAACGACCTGTCCCTCTTTGCCCCTGACGCGCACGTGGTGCGGTACGCTGATGATGCCCACATTTTGATATCTGGCAAAAAAGACTCTCCCGCAGCTCATTGCTACAATGGAACAGACATTAGACTCATTGGACGTCTGGTTCCACTCCCACGGTCTGAAAGTAAACACAAGTAAAACGGAACTTATAGTCTGTGGTTCCCGTCAAAATTGTCGTGGCATGGCTGATGGCTCCCATTACTGTTCGGTACCGCGAGGATGCAGTGCGTGAGGACCCCACCGTGAGGAACCTTGGCGTAGTGTTCGACAAGTACCTCACCTGGGACTCTCACGTTTCTGCCCTCGTCAAAAAATGCAACGGTATCCTCATCGGCCTGTCCCACGTGCGTCATCAGATCCCACCTGACCTTCTGCCCACCTTGGTCAATGCCTTGGTCATCTCGCACGTTCGATACTGCCTTGCCGTCTATGGCAACGGGTTGGAGAAAAACACACAACGCCTCCAAAAAATCCTGAACTTTGCGATGCGCGTTGTCTCCGGCCGTCGCAAATTTGATCATATATCGGACGTGCGTGAGGAACTGGGCTGGCCTACTGCCCGTCAGCTCTACCAACAGCACTCTGTTAGTTTGCTTCACAAAATACGAGTTACTGGCGAACCGCAAGCTCTTGCCTCTCATATTCAGGCCAACTCTTCTCTTCGCTCCCGTTCTACTCGTCAGGACACTGATCTCTAGCTCTCCCGCGTGTGAGGACGGAGGCGGGTAGGCGGGTCCTCTTATACAGTATCGCGCAACTCTACAACTCCTTACCTCTGGAACTCCGGAACTCGACTCTCGCGTCTTTTAGGCATGCACTGTGTAATCATTTAGCTGGGACTGGATGAATATGTGCGTACGTGCGTGTGTGTGTGCGTGTTGTGTGTATGGATGTATGCTTTTTTTATATTTTGCTGTATGAATGCTGCTTACGAGTGCCTTTTTAACATGTCTCACCTTTTAACGTTATCGACTCGACACTCGGAATAGCCATTTTATGTTGGAGAGTGTTTTAAATGTCAATACATACATACATACATACATACATACACAAGCAGGTGTGCCAAAAATGGCGGCGCTGCGCGTCACCGTTTTTCCGCTATCCGCGAAAAACCTGAGGGTGTGTCTAACCCCCCCCCCCCCCGGGGTATAGTTTCCTATTTAGTGGAGGGAGCTTCATCCCCCCCCCCACTTGAATTCAGCCCCCCCCCAACTTTGACGAGAAGTGGTTCAAATCCGGGGAGAAATCTACTTTTTTTTGTAGATTTTGATGGTACTTTAAGCGATTTTTCCCAGCTCAGCCCCCCTCCAACTTGTCTGGAGAAGCTACGCACGGCGCTGGTTAGAATATAGGGATGATGTGAGCATGCAGCCAGGTGTTAGGGTATTCATGTGAAGTAAAAAATGACCCCAGCTGTGCTGGGTCATTTTTGTATGTGCCACTTTTGGTCGGGGCCACTCAAAGCACTTTTACCACCCCTGGCTGCAGCATTTTGTTGCGTTGTCCATCGTATGGGCTGGTATGGATACATCTGCTCAGCCCAGGTGCCTACGTTTACGTCCCATGCCACTAAGAATAGCCTCCAGGAATAGACCGTAAGAATAGATTAAGAATAGTCGCACGATTGAATGGAGACTGTGAGACTGAAGCGGCGAAAGCCTGCTGGCACCGCCGCGGCGGACCGAGTATCATCGCTGCTCCAACCTGGGTCGAGGCCTGGTCTGATCAGTATTCAGGCTGTCCGGACTTCAGAGTGAACACTGCTGAGGGGTCAGAGGTCAAGGGTGATGGGAGAGTTGGGGACGCTGCGGGGACAGGTCAGGGGTGACGGGGTACGGTGGGGCCAGAGGTCAGGGGTGATGGGGTACGGTGCGGCCAGAGGTCGGCGGTGACGGGGTACGGTGCGGCCAGAAGTCGGTGGTGACGGGGTACGGGTCGGTCAGAGGTCGGCGGTGACGGGGTACGGTGCGGCCAGAAGTCGGCGGTGATGGGGCACGGTGCGGTCAGAGGTCGGCGGTGACGGGGTACGGTGCGGGCAGAGGTCGGCGGTGACGGGGTACGGTGCGGTCAGAGGTCGGCGGTGACGGGGTACGGTGCGGTCAGAGGTCGGCGGTGACGGGGTACGGTGCGGCCAGAGGTCGGCTCGTCGGGAACTGACCTCAACCGTGCCGTGTCGGCGGGGACCGGGGTGGCTGCAGGTAGGTCCGGTCTGTCGTGTCCTGCTCTCCAGGTACGCATCCCGCAGAGCACGACAGCGGTGCCTCTGATGGCCCGATTATCAGAGCTGAGACCGCCGTCAGCTCGGCACGGCGCCAGGCGGGTGGTGTCGCGGCCGCTCTGTGGGACGCCGTGTGGACCCTGTCCGGCGTCCGTCAGGCTAGTCGGCCTCGTCAGGCTAGTCAGGCTAGTCGGCCTAGTCAGGCTAGTCAGGCTAGTCGGCCTCGTCAGGCTAGTCAGGCTAGTCGGCCTCGTCAGGCTAGTCAGGCTAGTCGGCCTCGTCAGGCTAGTCAGGCTAGTCGGCCTAGTCAGGCTAGTCGGGCTAGTCGGCCTCGTCAGGCTAGTCAGGCTAGTCGGCCTCGTCAGGCTAGTCAGGCTAGTCGGCCTCGTCAGGCTAGTCAGGCTAGTCGGCCTAGTCAGGCTAGTCGGGCTAGTCGGCCTAGTCAGGCTAGTCAGGCTAGTCGGCCTCGTCAGGCTAGTCAGGCTAGTCGGCCTAGTCAGGCTAGTCGGGCTAGTCGGCCTAGTCAGGCTAGTCAGGCTAGTCGGCCTCGTCAGGCTAGTCAGGCTAGTCGGCCTAGTCAGGCTAGTCGGGCTAGTCGGCCTAGTCAGGCTAGTCGGCCTAGTCGGCCTCGTCAGGCTAGTCAGGCTAGTCGGCCTCGTCAGGCTAGTCAGGCTAGTCGGCCTAGTCAGGCTAGTCGGGCTAGTCAGGCTAGTCAGGCTAGTCGGGCTAGTCAGGCTAGTCAGGCTAGTCGGCCTAGTCAGGCTAGTCGGCCTAGTCAGGCTAGTCAGGCTAGTCGGCCTAGTCAGGCTAGTCAGGCTAGTCGGCCTAGTCAGGCTAGTCGGCCTAGTCGGCCTCGTCAGGCTAGTCGGCCTAGTCAGGCTAGTCAGGCTAGTCGGCCTAGTCAGGCTAGTCAGGCTAGTCGGCCTAGTCAGGCTAGTCAGGCTAGTCGGCCTAGTCAGGCTAGTCGGCCTAGTCAGGCTAGTCAGGCTAGTCGGCCTCGTCAGGCTAGTCAGGCTAGTCGGCCTAGTCAGGCTAGTCAGGCTAGTCGGCCTAGTCAGGCTAGTCAGGCTAGTCGGCCTCGTCAGGCTAGTCAGGCTAGTCGGCCTAGTCAGGCTAGTCAGGCTAGTCGGCCTAGTCAGGCTAGTCAGGCTAGTCGGCCTCGTCAGGCTAGTCAGGCTAGTCAGGCTAGTCGGCCTAGTCAGGCTAGTCAGGCTAGTCGGCCTCGTCAGGCTAGTCAGGCTAGTCAGGCTAGTCGGCCTAGTCAGGCTAGTCAGGCTAGTCGGCCTCGTCAGGCTAGTCAGGCTAGTCAGGCTAGTCGGCCTAGTCAGGCTAGTCAGGCTAGTCGGCCTCGTCAGGCTAGTCAGGCTAGTCGGCCTAGTCAGGCTAGTCAGGCTAGTCGGCCTAGTCAGGCTAGTCGGCCTAGTCAGGCTAGTCAGGCTAGTCGGCCTCTGCTATGCAGCATCGGGCGCCGGCCGCTGACTGGCGGTCCGGGGCCGCCGTCCGCGGGGGCAGCGGGGCAGCAGGGACAGCAGCGGGACAGCAGCGGGGCAGCATCGGGCGCCGGCCGCTGACTGTCGGTCCGGGGCCGCCGTCCGCGGGGGCAGCGGGGCAGCAGGGACAGCAGCAGGGACAGCAGCGGGGCAGCATCGGGCGCCGGCCGCTGACTGGCGGTCCGGGGCCGCCGTCCGCGGGGGCAGCGGGGCAGCAGGGACAGCAGCGGGACAGCAGCGGGGCAGCATCGGGCGCCGGCCGCTGACTGGCGGTCCGGGGCCGCCGTCCGCGGGGGCAGCGGGGCAGCAGGGACAGCAGCGGGGCAGCATCGGGCGCCGGCCGCTGACTGTCGGTCCGGGGCCGCCGTCCGCGGCGGCAGCGGGGCAGCAGGGGCAGCAGCGGGGCAGCATCGGGCGCCGGCCGCTGACTGGCGGTCCGGGGCCGCCGTCCGCGGCGGCAGCGGGGCAGCAGGGGCAGCAGCGGGGCAGCATCGGGCGCCGGCCGCTGACTGGCGGTCCGGGGCCGCCGTCCGCGGCGGCAGCGGGGCAGCAGGGGCAGCAGCGGGGCAGCATCGGGCGCCGGCCGCTGACTGGCGGTCCGGGGCCGCCGTCCGCGGGGGCAGCGGGGCAGCAGGGACAGCAGCGGGACAGCAGCGGGACAGCAGCGGGGCAACATCGGGCGCCGGCCGCTGACTGTCGGTCCGGGGCCGCCGTCCGCGGCGGCAGCGGGGCAGCAGGGGCAGCAGCGGGATAGCAGCGGGGCAGCAGCGGGGCAGCATCGGGCGCCGGCCGCTGACTGTCGGTCCGGGGCCGCCGTCCGCGGCGGCAGCGGGGCAGCAGGGGCAGCAGCGGGATAGCAGCGGGACAGCATCGGGACAGCAGCGGAGCAGCATCGGGCGCCGGCCGCTGACTGGCGGTCCGGGGCCGCCGTCCGCGGGGGCAGCGGGGCAGCAGGGACAGCAGCGGGACAGCAGCGGGGCAGCATCGGGCGCCGGCCGCTGACTGTCGGTCCGGGGCCGCCGTCCGCGGGGGCAGCGGGGCAGCAGGGACAGCAGCGGGACAGCAGCGGGGCAGCATCGGGCGCCGGCCGCTGACTGTCGGTCCGGGGCCGCCGTCCGCGGGGGCAGCGGGGCAGCATCGGGCGCCGGCCGCTGACTGGCGGTCCGGGGCCGCCGTCCGCGGGGGCAGCGGGGCAGCAGGGGCAGCAGCGGGATAGCAGCGGGGCAGCATCGGGCGCCGGCCGCTGACTGTCGGTCCGGGGCCGCCGTCCGCGGCGGCAGCGGGGCAGCAGGGGCAGCAGCGGGATAGCAGCGGGGCAGCAGCGGGGCAGCATCGGCCGCCGGCCGCTGACTGTCGGTCCGGGGCCGCCGTCCGCGGCGGCAGCGGGGCAGCAGGGGCAGCAGCGGTATAGCAGCGGGACAGCATCGGGACAGCAGCGGGGCAGCATCGGGCGCCGGCCGCTGACTGTCGGTCCGGGGCCGCCGTCCGCGGGGGCAGCGGGGCAGCAGGGACAGCAGCGGGGCAGCATCGGGCGCCGGCCGCTGACTGTCGGTACGGGGCCGCCGTCCGCGGGGGCAGCGGGGCAGCAGGGACAGCAGCGGGACAGCAGCGGGACAGCAGCGGGACAGCATCGGGACAGCAGCGGGGCAGCATCGGGCGCCGGCCGCTGACTGTCGGTCCGGGGCCTCCGTCCGCGGGGGCAGCAGGGGCAGCAGCGGGACAGCAGCGGGGCAGCATCGGGCGCCGGCCGCTGACTGGCGGTCCGGGGCCGCCGTCCGCGGCGGCAGCGGGGCAGCGGGTCAGCAGCGGGCGCCGGCCGCTGACTGTCGGTCTGGGGCCGCCGTCCGCGGCGGCAGCGGAGCAGCAGCGGGCGCCGGATGCTGCTCCTGCTCGCACGTGAACTCGTACGTGCTCTGACCGGTCACGGGCACGGTGCTGGACGGCGCGACGGAGGGACGCGGAGCAGCAGCGGGCGCCGGATGCTGCTCCTGCTCGCACGTGAACTCGTACGTGCTCTGACCGGTCACGGGCACGGTGCTGGACGGCGCGACGGAGGGACGGCTGAGCTGTAAAGCCACCTAAGCTCCACCGGCGAACGAGCGGAGCGGCCGGCTTCCTGCCGCGAGAACACCGGATAAGTCGGCCGTGGACGGAGAGCTCCGACTGTGCCCGTCATGACCTCGTCGCGGCCCACACGGCCTCGCCGACTGGTGGCGATACATGCAGGCAGTCATCTGGTCTTGGCCGGGACGGGACGCATGGGTTATTCACGCGCGAAATAAAGCGGGAAAATAAACTCTTCGTTAGTTAGTATAATGGGCGGGCGTGATGTAGCGTCGGTTTACTTGGTTTGGTTGATTGATTGTCGCGGTTTGCGGGGGCCGGTTCTGGTGGTGTCGGTAGGGTGTGAGGACGGTGTGAGGTACTTCAGCTGGTGACGACCGGCGGCGTGGCATTGCCATCAAGTCCTAACCAGCCGCCTCCCTGCCCTACTGGCGCGGTCGATCCTCACCGGCGAGCAGCTGCAGGCGTGCGTGTGTCACACACTCCACGCCTGTTTACACATGCACACATACAGCCTGTCCGGACCCGACTCGAGGCATGGATTGATTAGTTATATATTATGCATTCAGCGAGTGTGATCGCTCGATGCACAGCGCAACTCCATTGTCATTCAGCAACGCCCTGCAAGCGGGAAAACAACCATTCAGTCTGGAGCTGGTCCCATTGTGTACGACACTTACCTATACGCACCAGTGCAGTCTATGTATAATCAAGCTTTAACTGTTTGCTTCGGCTGTATGTATTTGGGGAAAATCATTTAGCTTTTTTTCCTCTAGCGAATGAACGTGTTTAAAGGTATGTGTGAACGATAAGGAAAATATATATGAGAAAAGCAGGATGTGCTGAAGTGCAGGCCTTTGACACAAATACGACCAGGACGGCTAACTAGGACAAACGTGACCCGCGACTTTCAGGTCGGCGAGTGAAACGGTGCAGACTCTGGGAGCCAGGTTTATTGCTGCTCACCGTACGTTCTTGGCCTGTCAGCACGCCGGCTAGGCATGTCGGGTTCACGGGGACCTAGTTATTCGGGCGTCTACATTATGCCCGCGCCGTGTCATCAGTCATTTTCGGAAGGTTTCCAAGGTGTGGTGACAGCTGTTAGCATGCATTGATGCGACAGCCAGCGCCGACGCCGCTGTCGGAGTCACGTGTGCCATCATCGTATTCAATCAGGATCGGCCACTGCGACCCCGCCCACGGGCGGCCCGGCAGGCATACTGTGCCGCCGTGCTCCTGTACTCCGCCCCTGCTCCCCTGCCCTCCCGCTGACCACGCCTGCTCTTCTGCCCTCCCGCTGACCACACCTCCCCCCTCAAGCAGCGCCCTGACCTGCTCTCCCGCCTTGCTCTGCCTGCAGTGTGCCAGTCAATCGACATTCGAAGCAGCATCAACGCCTCGCACGAGCTGGCCCTATGTGACGTCATAGAGGGCCACCTGAAGATGGTTATGATCGGAGACACGGGGAAGTTGAACGAGGTCCGCTTTCCGAGGCTGAAACAGGTCACCCACTACATTATATTTTACAGGTGAGAACGGAGTCAGCGGTGCGGCCGTACCGCGTATGATTGTTTTGTGGAGTCATATATAGTCTGAGTCCGAGTCTGAGTCTGGGTCTGGGTCTGGGTCTGGGTCTGGGTCTGGGTCTGGGTCTGGGTCTGGGTCTGGGTCTGGGTCTGGGTCTGAGTCTGAGTCTGAGTCTGAGTCGTCAGTCCCGCAGTGTCATGAGCCTGAGTCGGAGTCGGAGTCGGAACCACCCGTCCTGCCCGTGCTGTGTATCAACCTGACTGGAACGGCGTGAAGCTGTTATTGTTTTCGGTCGATGATGTAATAAAGCTCATTGCCCTCATTCTGATGCAATCTCGCAATCGTGTGTTGCTGATGCCGCACTGTTGTGGTGACGATTGCTGGATGGTGATCGTACGAGTGATGTGTGACTATGTGTGAGGAGCATGGTGAAACAAGTGTTAGCCGGAGCAGCTGAGTAAGACAGGGGCAGACATGTGTCAGGGGCAGACATGTGCATGTCAGGGGCAGACATGTGCATGGATCCCAAAAATGGATCCCAGGATCTGATCCCAGTGACCTGGATCCGGGATCCACAGAGATCAAAGATCCACCCTCTCAATTTTGCCGTGGGATCCACAGAGACCATAGATCCACCCTCTCAGTTTTGCCGCGGGATCCAAAAGACCATGGATCAAACCTTATATTTTTGTCGTGGGATCCACGAGCCCATATATCTAACATTGTATTTTTGCCGTGGGATCCACTGGAATCATATATCCAGACCAACAAAAGACCCCGTGAGATCCATCAGATCAAGGATATATTAATAAATGGCAGATGTACAAAAACAAACATTCAAATCAATATCAAAGGAAAGTTAAAAGCTGAAGCAGCTTCAAAATGTAATATGTAAAAATAATATACAGCTTAAAAGTCTTACCAATACCAATTACCAATACACAATTCATGGTCGCGGCATGACATAAGACATGAAAGAAAAGTGCAACAAAGAGCAGAGTCTCTTGGGCCCATCCGAGGTTGCCCCCCCCCCCTCCACCACCAGTCTCGCCCCCTTCAAACCACCTTGCTCTACCTGCATAAAATAAGGCTAATCCCACTAGTATGTATGAACTAATCCCGTCTCTGTAAAGTATTTATATAATACATTTTTGAATGAAGCAAGTGTCACTGCATCAGCAACATCCCCTGTTAGCTTATTCCAATGTCCTACAACCCTTCTACTGAAAAATGACTGCCGTAGCCTAGTCCTACATTGTTTCATAATGAGTTTATGCTGATGACATCTACCTCGATTTTCCCTATTGAACTCAAACATTCCCTTTAAATATCCAGAATGTTGACCATTAACAAATTTAAAGACTTCAATTAGATGTGTTAGCCTTCTATATCTAAGTGAAAACATCCCCAATTTCTTTAATCTATCTTCATAAGGTAAACTACCAAGACAATTAACCATTTGTGTTGCCCTTTTTTAAAGGAAATAGTTCACCTTCAACATTAGTTTTAAACTGAGATAGCAGTTTTGTAGCCCGTGTTGGGAAACCCCTATCTGCGAGTTTTCTTGACTGAAAAGACTCTCCAGCCGAATATATTTGAGTTTTTGGCGAAGAAATGCGGTGCTGGCGAAATAATGCTGTACTGGTTTTAGCCCGGGCAGAGGCTATACCATCAGCCAATCAGCTTGCAGCTGGTGCTAGAAGCGAATCGCCGGCCGCCGGTTGGCACATCTCCAATGCGAGTCTATCTTTACGCGACTACTTTCGAATCTGATTGGCTGAACCATTGTTTACATTCGCGTGACGTCAGGACTCTGACTCAGAGAGTATGCATATAGTTTTTATAAATAATAAAAATGTAAGGCCTTCTGTCCTGAATCGGCGCGATATAAGGCCATTTTTGACAATATAAAAATAAATTGTATTAAAAAATATAATCGAATCGTGTTGGGTAAAAAATTTCCAAGGTGAACTATTTCCTTTAACTCTTGCTAACAACCAGCATCAAATACTTACAGCAACCAAAACGCACCTCTTCCAATCAAATATTCTAAAAATCTGAAACCAGTGAACACGGAAGACTTCTAAATCCAAACCTAATATCGGAAGGTTCCAATCAAGGCCGTATAATAAGTTTAAATGTATAACTGGTTACAATTTCAATGTCGAATGCTTTCAATGCATAGATATATAGACTAGATAGGACAGGGACAGCCCAATGGAGTGGTCCGCCCGCTAGTACGTAAAGTCGGCCGCCATATTGGAACAGTCCATAATGTAAACTCGCCTAAGCGCGCCGTGGCCGTGGGGCGGGGAAGACGGGCAGGCGTAGGATTGCTGATGGAAAATTGAATCTACTGCCGAATTTCGGAAGGATGTGAAGATATCGGGGATGTTCTAACGAACCTAAGGCAGTAATTAATGTATGTACTATCTAACGAAGCTACAGCCAGGGGCGGATCCAGGATTTCTTAGGCTAGGTGCCACTGGCCCGAGGGGCCGAGGGCAGCATTTTTCCTCGGTGACAGCGGTGACATGGTCCAGAGGGACGCCAATATGTAAATTAAACAGGTCAAATATGCTTTCCGCTGTTTTCCGAGGGCGGCATAATTCGCTCTGAGGGCGGCATGATGTCTTCCGAGGGCGGCATTATGCGTTGTGAAGGCGGCAGGATGTCTTCTGAGGGTGCCTTCCAAGAGTAATACGATGATGTTGCCTGTTCTTAGACTCAAGGGTGCCCTGGCGGCCTCCCGAGAACGCTACGGCGCCGGCAAATCCTTTGCAAGAACGGCGCCGGGATGTCCCTGGGCGCCGTTTTCTAAGGCAGCTGGGGCTTCAGCCCCTACGGCTCCCATAGATCCGCCCCTGGCTACAGGCATGCGAGAATTGGCTGGCGTACCCGCGCGCTGTGGGTGCACTGTATACACTGTACATGGACGTCGGAAGCGGGGGGGGGGGGGGGGATTTTCGGATTCTAACATTACGCCTATGAGCGTTGCATGAAAATATTCGACTTAATGCCTCCGCCCCCCCCCCCCAAACTTTCGGAAGAGGGACCGCCCACGCTGGCGTTCCCGGCAGCCTGGCCGGCGTCCGCGGGTCGGTCTTGTCTGCGCCAAACCGTAGACCGTAGGTCCGCGTCGCCGATGTGGAACCCACTGGTTCTTCCTCCGGGGACTGCCATCTGCCGCCATGAGTGGCCTGACAAGATGCTCCAATACATTTTAATTTTTAAAAACGAAATGCCGCACCAACTTAAAAAGTGTATGGCATTGGCCACACCTGCCATCATATTACATTTCCACCCATGCCTGCTGCTGCTGCTGCAGTCCCTGGCCTGCTCGGGTTCGGGCCGCAACAGGTCCAGGCAGCGGTGTCGATTTTTCCAAACGGTTGGGGGGGGGGGGGGGCCGAACACTGGCGGATCCAGCCTCTCTCCGTGGGGGGGGGGGGGGGGAATCTTTTTGTGTCTAAAAGGTATCACCATTTTTTCCTTTGCGGATTTGGACCGGTCACCTTATTTTAACATTTGAGCTTAAGAAATTCACTTTAAAATTTTTAAAAAAATGATTTTGTGGATTTTTTCCCTGAAAAAAAGTTAGTTTTTATTTTTGGAGATAAAAACACAAACTTTCGCGAATCCGAGACAGCCATTTTGAAGAGGATGTCATTTCATTACTTTTAACGTTTTTGTTTGCAATTTGCTTCAAAACTCTATTTTCTACGATTATTCAAACATTTATCATTTTTCCACCATAAATGGCATGACATGACGTCAACGTTATTATCTCCCAAAAATACTACATCAATTTCATTGGAATTTGGTGAGAAGACGTAGAACTGATGCAGCATAAGGTATTGAAAGTTTGACGTTGATATCTATCATAGTTTTCAAGTTATTGAGAAAATCCGTGAGGGGCAGATTCTGCCCCCCCCCCCCCCCCCCCCCCCCCCAGCGTGACAGGGGCTGCTTGAATTGCATCAGGTGCGCTGATTTGTATTTAATTGAAAGCAAGGGATGCATACAAACTTCAAATTCAATCACTCGAGAGAAGAAAAAAAACACTTACGTTTTTATTAAATTTTCTCCTAAGATCATTGTTTTTCACGTTCAGTGCAGGGAACGCGCAGGGGGGGATACTTGTATTGAATGCCCCTCCCAGATTCCTGTGTGTGTGGGGGGGGGCATTTGCCCCTCATGCTCCCATCCTGGATCCGCCAGTGCCAGCAATTGCCGCCAAGGAGAGCCTCTGCCAGACACTTAATGAAATTCATTTTACCATTTCCCAAATTTGTATAAGCAATTGCGAAAGTTGTGTCATGTCTCGAAGCGGCGCGAAATTTTCCGGTTTTTGACTGTGGATAGCTGGATTTTGACTGCTGCAAAGACAATTTGTGTACGATTTTACGAAAAAATGGTGAACGCGCGGAGGGGGAAGGGGGGATACTTGTATGTAATGCCCCCCAGATTCCTGTGGGGGGGAATTTGCCCCTGATGCCTCCTCCTCCTGGATCCGCCAGTGGCCGAACAGTGACGGATTCAAGGGGAGCCTATCAGGGCCATGGCTTGCAGCTCGCGCAAGACACGCGTGATCTCGCCGTTGTCAAAACTGCAAAAAAACATGATTCACTACACGGTTCTGTATTGCCAGTCTTGCAATGCTGTATCCACAGGCCAATAACCATAAAAACTGTTAACACACACGCACACCAAAAGCATCAGTTAGTCTCAACGGTCACAACATACCTGCTTACACATTTATATGTTGAGCAATCATATGCGAACGATCTGACCTTTCATAACCGATTCACACCTATCACAAACATATCCAAATGACTAGAAAAGGCAGACTCTTTGGTATATGAAATAGCCAATAACCACATTATCAGATGAAAACCGGCGGTGACATAACAGCGGCACGGGCAGTCCCACCAGCTCATTGGTGCTCAGAGCTCGACTCAGAGGGCCACCAGCTCAGAGGGCCCTCTGAAAAGCACTGCCTTCGTGAACTTTTGTCGCAGGCTGTTTTCTGCAGGCGAGCAGTGTGCAACCTGGCCTGGTGATACAGGCGCACCCGACGATAGAGAGTGACCAGCAGGCGGATCAGGTCGGTGTGGTGCAGGCGCACCCGACGATAGAGAGTGACCAGCAGGCGGATCAGGTCGGTGTGGTGATTGTCCAGACCGTACTGCGAGTCGAGGGAGTGACGGCCCAGACAAAACACATCGTCGTTGCCGATACGGCACAGCACTGCACTCTCCAACATACGCCGCTGCACTGCGCGCTGAGCAGAGTCCAGCCGCGCAGAACAGCGTCGCTACTCCGCGGTCGCTCCTCGGCAGTCAACACGTTCTCCGCGGCACTCCTCGGCAGTCAACACGTTCTCCGCGGCACTCCTCGGCAGTCAACACGTTGATCTTTTACCCTGGTCAACACTACCTTCAGTGTTCCTGCAAAAGGCGTCACGAGACACCGCGGTTATTCAGCTGCAGGTGATACAGCGATGAGGTCATGGGGCTCCTGTCGGCTGACTAGAGCCTCTTGACATGTGGCGCAATCCACACAGTCGAGTGCCTTTCGCACAACGAAACGGGCGATGTAGTAAACGACATTGCCGACCAGGGAGGACAGCCCCGGCCGGTAGTCGTGCTCGTCCTGTCAGCGCCCAGGACGTCGAGCATCCCGGTGTCGCATGCGTTTGGCGTGTTGACGTCGCCCCGCTGACTGGAGGTGGGACCCACAGCCAGGATGGACGTCGGCTCCAGCGCCGTGACGTTTCCAGAGCTGCTTGGGCTGACCCCACACCGGTGCAGCAGGTGCTGGAACGTGGCAATGAACTGCGCTGCGCTGGGTTGTTGTTCCACCCATCTGCGAAACGCAATAATGTCACTAAATCAGGAATACCGAACTTCTACTACTCCCCCAACTAAATGTCAAGATATAACATCAAATACATCAACTGAGCAAATAGGTCAATATGACGCATAGGTCATCTAAGAACAGGAAATAACTTGGTGACAGGTCTATATTCCACATGATTATTATATTGCAGTCCAAGAGCATGGCAAGAAACTCCGCATTGACCAAGCGTTTTACGGTAAAATTAACTTTGTGGCCTACCGAGGGCCCCCTCAGGTCGTCTGAGGGCTTCTGTCGGCCTTAGAGGGCCCCTCAGTCTGGCTGGGGGTACCTCGGGGTCCTCGGTCAACTTCTTGGAGGGCCCCTTTTACAAATTGATGTGGGGGGAATCATATGTCCCCCCCCCCCTTACTTCTTGAGTGGGGGCAGCTTATTAAAAAGAAATGCGTTAACCGAGCCGCCCAAGATTACCTCAAGTAACTTTGACCGCCTGAACTATTACCATCTGACGTCACGACCAATCAGTGAGCAGAATTTCAAATTACGTAAATGTACTTAATTATTTAAACACAAACTAATAATCCGGAGGAATTTATAGTGCAGTGTCAATCTAGAAAATATGTTTTATTAATTTGCTTTTCATCAAACACATACAAGTAGTGGGTTAGGTAACCTGCAACTAGTCCATTATTTGTTTGTCAAAAATGGTGGTAGCTAATGCGTCAGTTTACTAGCCAATGCTCCAGTTTACTAGACAAACCCGGGCCTCCAATCAGATTCCTCCATTTGGTCACATGTCCTCTTGCCACCCACCTGGGCCAAACGTCCTCTTGGATCCCGGTGACGTCTGGTACGCCAGAAGGCAGTCTGTTGTCGCCTCTTCTGTTTCTTTTATTTATCAATGACTTACCATCGCATGTTCAGTCGGGATGTCTTATGTACGCTGATGATGTTAAGATCCACCAAGAAGTGCGCTCGACCGCAGACGCCGACTTGCTGCATGCTGATCTCGCTCGCCTTGTGAACTGGTCGTCGACTTGGAAACTTAATCTTAGCGCATTCAAGTACAAGTCATTTACCATCACTCTCACGCGCATGCCCATTATCAGTCTTTACGCAAAAGGTGGAGAGGTTTTAGCACGTGTGACCACGATGCGTGACTTAGGTGTAGTTTTGGATCAGAAGTTGACATTTGAATCGCATATTGACTCCATCGTAAGAAAAGGCAACATGGCACTGGGTCTCATGATTCGATCATTTCAGGCTGGTAGGAAGAGCGCGAAATACCAGTCCGGCGCTATTGTTGCGGCTTACTACGCCAACGTCCGATCTGTACTCGAATACTGCAGTGTGGTGTGGAACGGGGCAGCTAAGAGACCCATAGGGATCGCATCGAGCGGATACAACACACATTCCTTATTTGGCTGACAATGCATTCAGTCGTAAATTCGGAGTCTCTCTCATACAACAGCTTACTTTCAGCACACTCCTTCACCTCTTTGGCTGCCAGACTTACCCAGCATGACCTGGTCTATGTTGCTCGTGTTTTCAAGCACAAAATTGACTCCATCTTCTTGCGATCCTAGTTTGGCTTAGCTGTCCCAGTCCGCTCAGTTGGACGTCGAGATTTATTCGCTGTCCCTTTTGCCCGTGTGGAGACTGTCAAGAATGGTCTGTTCTGCAGAATGACGCGAAAGATGAACGAATTCCTACATCAGAATGAACAGATATACATTTTTTTAGATGCACTCTTCCAAATCAAGATACAAGCCAAGGTTTATGCGAAGAAACTGACGACAGTGGCCAGTGGCAGATCTAGGTTTCGAGTTTGGGGGGGGGAAAATTTCGCTCCGTTCCATCAGCGAAAAGTTGTTGACTGACCTAGGGGGGGGGGGGAGGGGAGGGGAGGGAGGCGTCGGGTCGTCAGCGCCAGAGTCGTTGAGCGGGGGGGGGGGGCGTCGGGTCGTCAGCATGAAAGAGTCGTTGAGCGGGGGAGAGGGGTAAATAACGCCTTCCCGGAGCAAAAAATCACAACCTCCCGGAACGGTTTGGGGGCGGGGGCAAAGACATGCGTTTGCCTACCGATTTTTCGTTGGGGGTGGGGGGGCACAAGATAGATAGACCAAAATATCTCGAAATAGCACCCTACATCTCATATTTCGATAAAACTACGTGTCGGGGTTTATCTGGGCTGTAGATTTACGATGTGAACTTGTCAGCCCCCTCCGTCAAATGGTTTTCGAGTTACAGCCTAGGGCAACTTTGTAATGTCAATCAAAACTCTAAATTTCACCTGGCGATATCTCCCATATGCATAATTCGAATTACATAAACAAATTATATAACAGGAGACCTGGATTTGACACGAAATTTTCGGCCTCTTATTTTAGAGCCGAAATTTGAAACGGAGAGCTGATACACTTTTATGTCTCGGCTCGTGAAAATGCGAGCCCAACACCGTCGTTCACTGCTGTGCTTAAAATGCGAATCATGAAAACATTCAATATAAACCAGTAAGGCGCCGTAGTCTGCGATGAACGAGCGAGCGCGAAGGAAATGTATGGTGAATTTCAACTCGATAGGGCAAGTAGTTTCTGAGATACAAAAAAAGGTGCGCACGTGCAGAGGCACCCCATCCCTGACTCGTGGTAAATTGGCGGCTGGAGGTCCCTAACCATACACCAAATTTGTACACAATCGGCTCGGCCGTTCCTGATATATATAATAGGTGTGTGCACGTGCGCACGTGCAGAGGCACCCCACCCATGACTTGTAGGAAGGCGGCGGCGGAGGGTCCCTAACCACACACCAAATTTGAACACAATCGGCTCAGCCGTTCCTGAGATATATAATAGGGGTGTGCACGTGCGCACGTGCAGAGGCACCCCACCCATGACTTGTGGGAAGGCGGTGGCGGAGAGGTCCCTAACCACACACCAAATTTGAACACAATCGGCTCAGCCGTTCCTGAGATATAGTATAGAATAGGGGTGTGCACGTGCGCACGTGCGGAGGCATCCCACCCCTGACTTGTGGGAAAGTGGCGGCTGAGAGGTCCCTAACCACACACCAAATTGGAACACAATCGGCCCAGCCGTTGCGGAGTTTTGCGAGAAAACACTTTTCAACACCTCTCACGCGGCACGCGTCACGTGCAGTGGAGTGACCCACATGAGTCGGTACTGGTCTCAAACAGGTTTGGTTGGATGGGGCTACTCAGCAAAGAAACCCGCTTGTCAATCGGACGTGCGGTTGCAGAGATTCTCAAAAGCGTCGCCCCGGGTGGGTCGGGTCGGGTCGGGTCGGGTCGGGTCGGGTCGGGTCGGGTCGGGTCGGGTCGGGTCGGGTCGGGTCGGGTCGGGTCGGGTCGGATCGGATCGGATCGGATCGGATCGGATCGGGTCGGGTCGGGTCGGGTCGGCCGCTCATATTCAGATTTTTTCCCATATACCACGGAAGGACGAGCGAGCGCTTCGCGCTCGCTCGTAATCATGCGAGTCATATAATGTTATATATGATCAGAATCATCAGTAACAATATATTATTATGATGTAATAATTTTAGGAAAATGTGAAAATTTTGGGGTTTCAACACGTGATATCGACATCTATACATAATACACATACGGAGCCTTCGATGTTTAAAAAATTGTGTGAATTTTTTCTCTAAATATTGTATTTATATTTTTGTATTTTGAAAAATAATAGTCACCAGCACAACACGTCTTTGGTAATAACTTTGCACGTAATAGGTCTAGAGAGCTCAAATAAACGGCATTATGCTTATCTCGTCGACCTGCTTTCAAAGATATATAACATCAGCCTTGTAGTCGCTCTGTGACCTCAAGGTCACGTGACCAGAGGCCACCCGGGACAGTTCACGTCAGATCGACCAAACCATAACATCCTACTTCTCGTGTTTCGATTGAACTAGGTGTAGGGGGTCATCTGGACGGTAGATTCACGCTGTAAAATTTTCAGCCCCGTCCGTCGAACGGCTTTCGAGTTATAGCCTCAGGCATCTCTTTAATGTCGCCCAAAGCTTTAATTTTATTTGGACGATATCTCCCATATACATAATTCGAATTATATAAACCACAGACAACAGGAGACCTGGATTTGACACGAAATTTTCGGCCTCTTATTTTAGAGCCGAAATTTGAAACGGAGATGTTAAAGAAAATAGTTCACCTTCGGAAAATTTCTCAGAACACGATTTTATTATAATTTGTAATACAGCTTTGTTTTCAAAAATGGTCCTACATCGCGCCAATTCAGGACAGAAGGTCGTAAATTATTAATTTTATGGTGTGTGTTATTGGTCTGCGCATGCTTCAAGGAGTGCTGGCACTTTCAGACGGTACGGTATATCATATATACGCCGCATTCTTTCGCCAAAAAGTAAAATATCTTCGGCTGGAGAGTCTTTTCAGCCAAGAAAAGTTGCAGATAGGGATTTCTCAACACGGGCTACAAAACTGCTATTTCAGTTCAAAACACCATGTTGAAGGTGAACTATTTCCTTTAAAGGGAATAGTCGACCTTGGATCTGGTATAAACCTTTCTGGTATAAACCAGCCATCTGGTATGGAATACTCCATCTTGGTCTGTTATAAATAAATCTGGTATATACCAGCCATCTGGTATAAACTATGTCGGGTCGTTCGAAAATCTGCTCTAGAGCCGTTGAGGTAGAGTTGTGGAATAAACGAACCGTGGATCATATGATTTCTATATCTAAGCTACAACTCTGCTGTCTCAATTCAAAACCCCATGCAAAGAGGGCTATTCCCTTTAAACTAGATGGCTAGTTTATACCATAATGGTTTATACCAGATCCAAGGCCGACTATTCCCGCTGATACACTTTTATGTCTCGGCTCGTGAAAATGCGAGTCCAGCACCGTCGTTCACTGCTGTGCTTAAAATAAGATTCCAAAAATGTCGTGTCAAATCCAGGTCTCCTGTTATCTGTGTATAAACATACATATGCATCATTAGAATAGCCATTAAAGGAAATAGTTCACCTTCAACATGGGGTTTTTAACTGAAACAGCAGTTTTGTAGCCCGTGTTGAGAAATCCTTATCTGGAACTTTTCTTGGCTGAAAAGACTCTCCAGCCGAAGATATTTGACTTTTTGGCGAAGGAATGCGGCGCATATATGCTATACCGTACCGTCTGAAAGTGCCAGCACTGCCATGGAGCATGCGCAGACCAATAACGCACACCATAAAATCAATAATGTACGACCTTCTGGTCTGAATTGGCGCGATGTAGGACCATTTTTAAAAAGAAAAAAAGAAACTGTATTAAAAAATATAATAAAATCGTGTTCTGAAGAGAAAAAAATCCGAAGGTGAACTATTTCCTTTAACCACAAATTAATTTAATGTAATATTTTTTTGAGAACTCGAATGGAAAAGTGTCGAAATTTTGGGATGGGGGGGGGGGGGGGGCGCACCCCCCCCCCCCCCCCCCTTTGGCTACGTGCTTGACGTGAGGTGTAACAGTGCCAGCTCAGTAAGACGTGAGGTGTAAGTGTCAGCTGAGTAAGACGTGAGGTGTAATTATGTCAGCTGAGTAAGACGTGAGGTGTAACAGTGTCAGCTGAGTAAGACGTGAGGTGTAACAGTGTCAGCTGAGTAAAACGTGAGGTGTAACAGTGTCAGCTGAGTAAGACGTGAGGTGTAACAGTGTCAGCTGAGTAAGACGTGAGGTGTAATTATGTCAGCTGAGTAAGACGTGAGGTGTAACAGTGTCAGCTGAGTAAGACGTAAGGTGTAACGGTGTCAGCTGAGTAAGACCGTTACAGTGTCAGCTGAGTAAGACGTGAGGTGTAACGGTGTCAGCTGAGTAAGACGTGAGGTGTAACCATGTCAGCTGAGTAAAGACATGAGGTGTAACAGTGTCAGCTGAGTAAGACGTGAGGTGTAACAGTATCAGCTGAGTAAGACGTGAGGTGTAACGGTGTCAGCTGAGTAAGACGTGAGGTGTAACGGTGTCCGCTGAGTAAGACGTGAGGTGTAACGGTGTCAGCTGAGTAAGACGTGAGGTGTAACGGTGTCAGCTGAGTAAGACGTGAGGTGTAACCGTGTCAGCTGAGTAAGACGTGAGGTGCAACAGTGGCAGCTGAGTAAAACGTGATGTGTAACGGTGTCAGCTGTGTAAGACATGAGGTGTAACAGTGTCAGCTGAGTAAGACGTGAGGTGTAACGGTGTCAGCTGTGTAAGACATGAGGTGTAACAGTGTCAGCTGAGTAAGACGTAAGGTGTAACGGTGTCAGCTGTGTAAGACATGAGGTGTAACAGTGTCAGCTGAGTAAGACGTGAGGTGTAACGGTGTCAGCTGAGTAAAAGGTGAGATTTAATGTGTTGGCCGAGGACGGCCGAGTAAGGGTAACGTGTAACAGCACCAGCCGAGGAGTCATTCCGTGCGACAGTGTAATGGTTTACACCACCGTCCTCGAGCGTTGTGTCGCAGGAGCTAGCTAGCCGGGTCCTGGTGCTCTGCAGTCCAGTCGGTGCTCTGCAGTCCAGTCGGTGCTCTGCAGTCCAGTCGCTGTTCTGCAGTCCAGTTCGGTGCTCTGCAGTCCAGTCGCTGTTCTGCAGTCCAGTCGGTGCTCTGCAGTCCAGTCGGTGCTCTGCATTCCAGTCGCTGTTCTGCAGTCCAGTCGGTGCTCTGCAGTCCAGTCGCTGTTCTGCAGTCCAGTTCGGTGCTCTGCAGTCCAGTCGGTGTTCTGCAGTCCAGTCGGTGCTCTGCAGTCCAGTCGGTGCTCTGCAGTCCAGTCGGTGCTCTGCAGTCCAGTCGGTGTTCTGCAGTCCAGTCGGTGCTCTGCAGTCCAGACAGTGCTCTGCAGTCCAGTCGGTGCTCTGCAGTCCAGTCGGTGCTCTGCAGTCCAGTCGGTGCTCTGCAGTCCAGTCGGTGCTCTGCAGTCCAGTCGGTGCTCTGCAGTCCAGTCGGTGCTCTGCAGTCCAGTCGGTGTTCTGCAGTCCAGTCGGTGCTCTGCAGTACAGTCGGTGCTCTGCAGTCCAGTCGGTGTTCTGCAGTCCAGTCGGTGCTCTGCAGCAGTGTTCGTCACGGGCCCACCAACCCCCAGCCCAGCCCGGCCCAGGCCCATGAACACCAAGCCCAGGCCCGGACCAGGCCCGGTCAAATTAATAATATTGAGGCCCAGGCCCGGTCCGGCCCGTTCAGATTAAGCATATAATTATTTTCACAAAATTTGCAATAATTATCCTAGCATATTTACTTGTATACTATAAATGTGAAACAAGGAACTAACTATGCTAACCAAAACAAAACAAAAAGCCACAGCCACAGCAACAGTGTGTTGCTGTGTAAGTGAACTGCTGGTTAAAATATTGTTAAGCTCTGACCTGAGCTTGTGTGACGCTCGCATTACTTCAAAATTGTCAGGCCCAGGCCCATCCAGAGCCCAGGGATTTCCTTAAAGTTGAGGCCCGGCCCAGGCCCAGCCCAGGCCCAGCCCATGGCCCGTAGGGCCAGCCCAGCCCATGGCGAACTCTGCTCTGCAGTCCAGTCGGTGTTCTGCAGTCCAGTCGCTGCTCTGCAGTCCAGTTCGGTGCTCTGCAGTCCAGTCGCTGCTCTGCAGTCCAGTTCGGTGCTCTGCAGTCCAGTCGCTGCTCTGCAGTCCAGTCGGTGTTCTGCAGTCCAGTCGCTGCTCTGCAGTCCAGTTCGGTGCTCTGCAGTCCAGTCGCTGCTCTGCAGTCCAGTCGGTGTTCTGCAGTCCAGTCGCTGCTCTGCAGTCCAGTTCGGAGAATGCCAGCGCTCTTTGTTGTTGTTGGCACCTCTTTCGAAAACTTTGCTGGGTTCAAATGGGTTTGGGGAGATGCTGTCATTCCCTTCTGTTGTCGAAGACGTGCATTTTTAATAGAGGAGATGTGTCTATATATAGACAGTCATTAAAATGGCGTCTCTGAATCACACGGGTCCAGCCTGTGCTCTCTAAGGGTATTGTGCAAGTCATGTGCAGTGATCATATTGACGACTGTAATACTTTGATGTCCTTATGTACAGTTTCCCTAGAACTGCTGTAGTGTTCGGTTTTGTTCGCCCAGGACCACATCGTAATGTTTGGTTGTGTCTGTCTAGGACGACAACGTAGTGTTCGTGTTTGTCTACCCAGGACTGTACGTAGTGTTCTTCTGACCTTTCTCACCGCCGCCGGCTGGCGGGTCTGTGTCCTGTTCCGCCGTGCATCACACCTCACCGCTGCCGGCTGGCGGGTCTGTGTCCTGTTCCGCCGTGCATCACACCTCACCGCCGCCGGCTGGCGGGTCTGTGTCCTGTTCCGCCGTGCGTCACACCTTCTCACCGCCGCCGGCTGGCGGGTCTGTGTCCTATTCCGCCGTGCATCACACCTCACCGCCGCCGGCTGGCGGGTCTGTGTCCTGTTCCGCTGTGCGTCACACCTTCTCACCGCCGCCGGCTGGCGGGTCTGTGTCCTGTTCCGCCGTGCGTCACACCTCACCGCCGCCGGCTGGCGGGTCTGTGTCCTGTTCCGCTGTGCGTCACACCTTCTCACCGCCGCCGGCTGGCGGGTCTGTGTCCTGTTCCGCCGTGCATCACACCTCACCGCTGCCGGCTGGCGGGTCTGTGTCCTGTTCCGCCGTGCATCACACCTTCTCACCGCTGCCGGCTGGCGGGTCTGTGTCCTGTTCCGCTGTGCGTCACACCTTCTCACCGCCGCCGGCTGGCGGGTCTGTGTCCTGTTCTGCCGTGCGTCACACCTCACCGCTGCCGGCTGGCGGGTCTATGTCCTGTTCCGCTGTGCATCACACCTTCTCACCGCCGCCGGCTGGCGGGTCTGTGTCCTGTTCCGCCGTGCGTCACACCTTCCGTCAGGAGCTGGACCGGCTGGTGGCGGCCGCCATGTTTTGTGTGGTCCTCCGCCCCCGCCCCGACTGCTGACTGCAGCCACCCGCCACCGCTACCGGGGCGGGGGCGGGGCGGGGCACGGCACGGCACGGCACGGTGTGGGGAGACCACCTTGGGATGCCGCCGCCGCCGCCGCCGCCGCCGCCGCGCTGCTGCGTAGGTCGGCCGAGCTGGCTGGCTGGCCGGTAGTCGATGAGTCCGCCGCCGCCCCCGCCGCCCCCGCCGCCCCCGCCCCTGCCCGCTTCGCGCAGTGGTGAGCCAAGCCAGACGTGGCAGCCATGAGGGAGGACCGTGGGCAGAGCGGTGGTGATGCCGGCCAAACCCTTCACAGCCAGTCAGCACAGCCAGTCAGCACTGCCAGTCAGCACAGCCAGTCAGCACTGCCAGTCAGCACTGCCAGTCAGCACAGCCAGTCAGCACTGCCAGTCAGCACTGCAGCCCGTTCAGCAGCGTACACGGTCAACTGAAACAGGAGCCGGCGGTTATATAGCTGCCGTCGAATGACATAAGTTAAAAATAGCCTGCGTACTGCGCACTTGTAGGTTGTATACTGGATCATAATTTTTAGGAAGTGCTACGCTGTTTATTATTTCTGACCTGTATACGAAGCGCCACTGAGCTGTGTCTCAGTAAACCGGAAATGTCTTTGGATCACATTACGAACATTGGCTGTAATTCCAGGCCTGACCGCTGACGAGCGTTTCGTTGTACGCCTTTGTATTGTGCAGTGTAGCGATGTAGAGGGCCAAGGCACCGGCAGACATTCCCAGCATACTTTATTAGACAGTTACCTAACCAACTATAAGTCTGGTGGAGAGGCCTAATTTAGTGGAGTACGGTAGGTTAAAAATAGCCGCTCCGAGGCCGTCATGGCGCGGCGAACCGGAGCGTCGGCGTGTCCGGTCCGCCGAGTGACGCGGAAGCGCTCAGTGTCACTACGTGTGACGCACCTAGGTGGCGCTGGCAGCACCGGGTCGCCTAGTTCGGCCGGCCGCCGGCGGCGGCACCACCATCCGCCGCATGGCTAGCTAAGATGGCGCTGGCCGTTCGCGTGGGGCGCCGACACGCCGCGGCGTCCCCATGGCAACCCCACGCTGCCGGGGGCACCGCTGTCAGGGGGCGACGGCGCCGGAGGCAGCTGCAGCTGCGCTGTGCTGACCGCTGACCCTCCCCGCAATGCTGACCCCGCCACTGGAGCGGACCGGTCCGCTGAGCTGCGGCCGCCCAGTGCCAAGGCCGGGCTGGGGGGGGGGGGGGGGGGGGGGGGGCTGGGGGCTGAGGAGGGATGATCGGGCAGACTCGTCTGGGGCCCCGCCGGGTGCACACCGTCCTCGGTTTCAGAGGAACACTGCGAATGATGTCAGGCTGCTAGCGCCTGTATTGGCGCTGTATCACTATCAGTACAGCGCATATCGCCCGACGCCCATGCTTCTTCTTACTTCAGTGTTGTTTATTGATGTGCGGCGCAGAAAGCGGTATGACGTCAGATTTCCAGTATTAGAGCGGTGAGCGTATTCGTCAAACGAAAATGGCGCGCTGCGCGGTGCGTCGCTGGCGTATATTATGGCGCGGTGCGTCGCTGGCGTATATTATGGCGCGGTGCGTCGCTGGCGTATATTTTTGTTAAGTAAGTACGAAACTGCGGCGCGCTACAAAAAAAAAAAACATAGCTGCAGACGATCCCCATGGACCAGGGTGTGGCAGGAAATAATTGTAATAACATAATCGCGCCTGATCTAACCTTTACAGCAATTACGGTCGCAGGGACCCACGTTTAGAACGCTCCGCTCGCATTCGCTCGCTGCGCTGCGGCCCTACGGGGGGGGGGGGGGCGGACCCCCCAGACCAACTCGTAGACAACACGAGATGATTATATAAAACATATTTCGAAAATCTTTCGATAAAATATCTCTACTTCACAAAAATCGCTGGTTTTTGGTAGCGCACCCCAGTTTTGTACTTCCAGGAGTGTATCGGTGCTATATCGTGGCTGGTCTGATTTGTAGAAGTCGCCCGACATCTGTTCGTCAGTCGGTTATTGTGAGTACGCCAGCGGACCACGGCCGCGCCCCCGCTCTGCTGTTCGTCAGTCGGTTATTGTGAGTACGCCAGCGGACCACGGGCGCGCCCTCGCTCTGCTGTTCGTCAGTCGGTTATTGTGAGTACACCAGCGGACCACGGCCGCGCCCTCGCTCTGCTGTTCGTCAGTCGGTTATTGTGAGTACGCCAGCGGACCACGGCCGCGCCCCCGCTCTGCTGTTCGTCAGTCGGTTATTGTGAGTACGTCAGCGGACCACGGGCGCGCCCTCGCTCTGCTGTTCGTCAGTCGGTTATTGTGAGTACGCCAGCGGACCACGGGCGCGCCCTCGCTCTGCTGTTCGTCAGTCGGTTATTGTGAGTACGTCAGCGGACCACGGGCGCGCCCTCGCTCTGCTGTTCGTCAGTCGGTTATTGTGAGTACGCCAGCGGACCACGGCCGCGCCCTCGCTCTGCTGTTCGTCAGTCGGTTATTGTGAGTACGTCAGCGGACCACGGGCGCGCCCTCGCTCTGCTGTTCGTCAGTCGGTTATTGTGAGTACGCCAGCGGACCACGGGCGCGCCCTCGCTCTGCTGTTCGTCAGTCGGTTATTGTGAGTACGCCAGCGGACCACGGGCGCGCCCTCGCTCTGCTGTTCGTCAGTCGGTTATTGTGAGTACGTCAGCGAACCACGGGCGCGCCCTCGCTCTGCTGTTCGCCAGTCGGTTATTGTGAGTACGCCAGCGGACCACGGGCGCGCCCTCGCTCTGCTGTTCGTCAGTCGGTTATTGTGAGTACGCCAGCGGACCACGCCCTCGCTCTGCTGTTCGTCAGTCGGTTATTGTGAGTACGCCAGCGGACCACGGGCGCGCCCTCGCTCTGCTGTTGACGGGTTATGCAACCCGTCTCAGTGTCGTAGCCAGCACAGTGTCGGACCCCGCCCCTCTGACCCACCACAGTGTCGGACCCCACCCCTCTGACCCACCACAGTGTCGGAACCCGCCCCTCTGACCCACCACAGTGTCGGACCCCGCCCCTCTGACCCACCACAGTGTCGGACCCCGCCCCTCTGACCCACCACAGTGTCGGACCCCGCCCCTCTGACCCACCACAGTGTCGGACCCCGCCCCTCTGACCCACCACAGTGTCGGACCCCGCCCCTCTGACCCACCACAGTGTCGGACCCCGCCCCTCTGACCCACCACAGTGTCGGACCCGCCCCTCTGACCCACCACAGTGTCGGACCCCGCCCCTCTGACCCACCACAGTGTCGGACCCCGCCCCTCTGACCCACCACAGTGTCGGACCCCGCCCCTCTGACCCACCACAGTGTCGGACCCCGCCCCTCTGACCCACCACAGTGTCGGACCCCGCCCCTCTGACCCACCACAGTGTCGGACCCCGCCCCTCTGACCCACCACAGTGTCGGACCCCACCCCTCTGACCCACCACAGTGTCGGACCCCGCCCCTCTGACCCACCACAGTGTCGGACCCCGCCCCTCTGACCCACCACAGTGTCGGACCCCACCCCTCTGACCCACCACAGTGTCGGACCCCGCCCCTCTGACCCACCACACCCTCAGGGTACAGAACCTGCCTCAATGGCACCCCGTGTCGGACCCCGCCCCTCTGATCCACCACACCCTCAGGGTACAGAACCTGCCTCAATGGCACCCCGTGTCGGACCCCGCCCCTCTGATCCACCACACCCTCAGGGTACAGAACCTGCCTCATCGTACCCCGTGTCGGACCCCCCCCCCTCCCCTCCAATCAACAGGGGTGAACTTGCCTTCGTTCTCTAACCCGGCTGATCGCCTCTCGATAGGGTTCAGAGCCTCCATCTAACCGTGCTCCTCGTCTCTCCTCAGGGTTCAGAACCTGCCGTCATTTTCGGAGATGTTCCCGAACCTGGCGGTGATCCGCGGGCACCAGCTGTTCAGCGACTACGCCCTGGTCGTGTACGAGAACCATCAGCTGCGCGACCTGGGTCTGATCGGGCTCAAACGAATCATGAGAGGCACGGTGCGCATCGAGAAGAACCCCTACCTCTGCTACCTGGACACCATCGACTGGGAGAAACTCACCGGCAAGAAGGGCATGGTCATACAGGTGGGTACGGCGGGTCGCCTGGGTACGGCGGGTCGCGGCGGGTGAAGGTCGCCTGGGTACGGCGGGGGCGCGGTGGGTGAAGGTCGCCGGGACAGTGTAGTGTGGTGTAGACCAATGGTGCAGCTGCCTCGACATCCTGCCACACAGCTATACGGACGATGGTTGGGATCATATTTGTCGATCGAATAACTGTCACAGCTTCCAGGAGAAAGACAAACAGTGGTGCCTTTTCTGAAACAAACTGTTTATTCGGTATATCACTGTATACATATGCGTCGGGTATACAAGTCGGCTGCTGTATTAGGTGGCACCGACATTTTGATTGCGAACAAATCATACTTAACGAAATATGATTATTGCTGACATCGTAGTAAAGACTTGACTGACAGCGATACAGACGAGTGGGCGCTCCAATCTGGGATTCGATACGGCGAAATCTCCCAACTCGAGTCACCTCGTGTCTGCATATCTGCGCTATCGGATGTGACGTCACATCCTACGACGTTAATCCCCGGAACGGTGTCACCAGTTTGCTGTTGTGACGTCACTCATTGACGTCAGGTAGTACGGCATGCCTGGTCACACGTGACTGTGGGTGATGATATGCAGTATCAGGTTCTTACGGCTCACTACGTATGTCGCTCGACGTCCTAGTAGTGGCAGCGTATGTCACGACATATTCATCCTACAATACTAATTTAATTAAAAGTGAGCGTGACCCACGTGGTCAAGTGCGTGTTATATAGGTATGGAGTGTCTTTCAGTACTCCATGTGGCTATGCCTGTATTGGGGCTCCAACCTGCAGGCTGTATGTGGGAGACAGGCACACGGCGGACCTATGTCAACGTGACATCACAGTGTGACATTACCACCGTCAAAGTAACAATGATAATGCCACTGATTGACATACAACGCAATGGCGCTGCAGCGACAGTTCGATTTTGAAAATAATTCTACAGGGTGTTTTTATAAAGAATGCCATTTTTTTTAAATATATAGATCGAACATTTCATTTCCGTATTAGATGGATTGCAACACATCAGAACATAATGACATTTGCAATTTTGTGGTCCGCGTTACCTTGTCTAACATTTGTGGTCCGCGTTACCTTGTCTAACATTTGTGGTCCGCGTTACCTTGTCTAACATTTGTGGTCCGCGTTACCTTGTCTAACAGAATGGCTTCACAGCAGACGTGTGTAAAGTTAGCAGCAGTTCGATATTCGGATATTCAGCAGATATTCGGAAAACGACGACCCCTTCGATTTCGTTCAAATTGTGCACACAGGTAGCCAATGACCTCCTGAACATCGCCCTAGAAGGATTTTGCGATGCATCCCATAGTAAGGCCTTTAGAGACCAAATAAGGTTCATGGGGAAAATCGACGACCCCTCTATTTGGCCTCTAGAGTCCATGTAGAGTTAATGGTAAAATCTACGACCCCTTCAGATTTCGCTCAAATTTTGCACACAGGTAGCCAATAGACTCCTGAACATCCCCCTAGAAGGATTTTGCGATGCATCCCATAGGAAGGCCTCTAGAGGCCAAATAAGGTTCATGGTGAAAATCGAACGACCCCTTCGATTTCGCTCAAATTTCGTGCAAATGTACTAAATGACCCAAGGGCGGATGCAGGATATTTTAGGAGGGGTGGCCGCAGGCCAATTTAGGGGCGCCTTCCAAAGAAAGGGCGCCGTCACTGACCGAGAAGGCGCCGTCACTGGCCGAAAGGGCGCCGTCACTGGCCCAAAAGGGCGCCGTCAATGGCCGTAAGGGCGCCGTCACTGGCCGGTAGACCGGTAGACGTCACTGGCCGGTAGGGCCGCCTTCTGGCGGTGGGCGCCTGGGTGGGGGGGGGGGGGGGCGGCCGCTGCGGCCACCCCCTGGATCCGCCCCTGAAATGACCACCCCAACATCAACCCCAAAAGTGTTGTACGATGCATAGTTAAGCGATGCATACCCATAGTTAAGCGTCTAGAGGTCAAAATAGACGTCTGGGCAGATATTCGAAAAATCGACGACCTCTTCGATTTCGCTCTAATTATGCACATAGGTAGCAAATGACCACTCACTATTAGCCCCAAAAGGGTTGTACGATGCACAAGGGCGGATCCAGGGGGGGGGGGGCGAACGGGGCCATGCCCCCCAAGCCTGTTTAAGGGGGGCCAAACTATGTTTTGCCCCCCCCCCAGACGTGAAATCTAATGCATGCTATATTTGCGTTTTTAGAACGGTACTGGGCATCCCAAAATTTCAGCAGTCAAAATCAAGCTAGCCACAGTCAAAAACTGAAAAATTTCGCTGAAAAAAATTGCTGGCCCCAGGGCCAACTCTCTTTATAAAATATTATCTTTAAAGCGGGGCTACATGTTTAGCTTGTCTGCCGAGTTCCGAAAAGGCGACGCGAACGCAAAGACGCGGACTTCGGCAACCGGAAGCTGTTCTCAGCGGTGCCCCAACTTGTTGGCCCGAAGAGCTAATAGTGGAGACCAGGCCAGGACCTATCTCCTCAAGCCATCTCCCCCAGGCTCCTCCAGATCCACAGGGACCATTTATGCGCGGAAATGTCGGTCTGCCTCTTGCTACTTTGAAGCCATTTGCACCCGTTACCCAGTTGTTTGTTACAGTTCTGGTACATAGGTATATATACAGACTACAGTTATTATTATCATATGTACTATTGAGCGCCAGACTGCCACCGGCCCATCGTGATTTACTATCAGAGGCTAATGTATATGAAAAACTACCTTCATTTCAACAATTTTTGCATCATACCGAGATGTGCAACCAGGAAAAGGGGTTACCTGAGGCTTGGCTCCACTCACGGTCTGGTTCCTCTAATATTAAAAATGCGTTTTCCACGACCTAAAATTAAAATGTTCACGCCGCTTCGCGGCGTCACATCAGTGGCCATCGTCATAACAAAGCCATCGTCAATCGTCTTCGTTTCGTCGTAAACGCTGAATTGAATGAATAACATTTTTAGCTTCTTATCTTCTACAAGGCTAAGAAGCTAAAAATGACTATGTTTCTGGGTTTTATCAGGCAAACCCGAGCAAAAAAAAAAAAATCGAAAAATTCGCGCCGCTTCGCGGCGCTAAAATAACAAATACCTACTATAACATGCAAATCCACATTAAAAATGTTGCAAAGGCTTAAATACACGCATAACAAATTGGGGTACATTTTTTTTCTCGTCATTTCAGCCGAACCCCCCACTCAAAAATTATCGGCGACGCCCCTGGGTACAGCTGACAATTGACATAGTTTTTCTCAGTGTAAGGGCAATGTCGGAACAATACAAACTGCAAGCTGACATCTTTCCTTTTTCGATATCCCAAAAGGTCGAAAAACCTACACACACAAAAAATAGGGGAAAAAATAGAAATCGTGTGGTTGCAAAATAAAGTGGCCCAAATCCGGGGAGAAATTCGAAATTGGGGGTAAGGTAAGGTCCGCTAAAAAAAACGGTTTGGGCCCCCCACCCCCCCAAAAAAAAAAAATACGGCCGGCTGGATCCGCCCTTGACGAATGCATCCCATAGTTAAGCGTTTAAGAGGTCAACATAGACGTCTGAGCAGATATTCGAAAAAACGACGACCCCTTCGACTTCGCTCACATTTTGCACATAGGTAGCAAATGGTTAACTAAACATCACCCCTAGAGTATTTTGCGATTCATCCCATGCTTACGCGTCTAGAGGTCAAAATAGAAATCTGGGCAGATATTCGAAAAATCGACGACCCCCTTCGATTTCGCTCAAATTTTGCACATAGGTAGCCAATGGCTACCTAAACATCGCCCTAGAAGGAATTTAGCAATGCATCCCATATTTAAGCATCTAGAGGTCAAAATAGAGGCCTGGGCAAATATTCGAAAAATCGACGACCCCTTCAATTTCGCTCAAATTTCGTGCAAATGTACCAAATGACCACCCAACATTAAACTCAAAAGGGTTTGACGATGTATCCCATAGTTAAGCTTCTAGAGGTCAAAATAGACGTCTGGACAGATATTCGAAAAATCGATGACCTCTTTGATTTCGCTCACATTTTGCACATAGGTAGCCAATGGCTATCTAAACATCGCCCTAGAAGTATTTTGCGATGCATCCCATACTTAATCGAAGGGGTCGTCGATATTTCGAATATCTGCCCAGACGTCTATTTTGACCCTCTAGATGCTTAACTATGGGATGCCATGGTACAAACCCTTTTGGGGTCAAAGGAAATAGTTCACCTTGGAAACATTTTACCCAACACGATTTTGATTATATTTTGTAATACAATTTATTTTTATATTGTCAAAAATGGCCTTATATCGCGCCGATTCAGGACAAAAAGGCCGTAAATTTGTATTGTTTATCAAAACTATATGCATACTCTCTGAGTCAGAGTCCTGATGTCACGCGAATGTAAACAATGGTTCAGCCAATCAGATTCGAAAGTAGTCGCTTAAAGATAGACCTCGCATTGGAGATGTGCCAACCGGCGCCGGCGATTCGCTTGCTAGCACCACCTGCAAGCTGATTGGCTGATGGTATAGCCTCTGCCCGTGCTAGAACCAGTACACCATTCTTTCGCCAGCACCGCATTCCTTCGCCAAAAAACTCAAATATATTCGGCTGGAGAGTCTTTTCAGTCAAGCAAACTTGCAGATAGGGGTTTCCCAACACGGGCTACAAAACTGCTATCTCAGTTGAAAAACTGATGTTGAAGGTGAGCTATTTCCTTTAATGTTGGGTGGTCATTTGCTACATTTGCACCCACATTTGAGGTAAATCCAAGGGTCGTCGATTTCTCGAATATCTGCCCAGAAAAATTTTGACCTCTAGATCCTGAAAGGAAATAGTTCACCTTCAACATTAGTTTTAAACTGAGATAGCTGTTTTGTAGCCCCATGTTTGGAAACCCCTATCTGCAAGTTTTCTTGACTGAAAAACTCTCCAGCCGAAGATATTTGACTTTTTGGCGAAGGAATTCAGCGCATATATGATATACCGTACCGTCTGAAAGTGCCAGCACTGCCATTGGAGCATGCGCAGACCAATAACGCACACCATACAATTAATGATTTACGACCTTCTGTCCTGAATTGGCGCGATGTAGAGGACCATTTTTGAAAATAAAAAAAGAAACTGTATTCAAAAATATAATAAAATCGTGTTCTGAAAAAATTTCCGAAGGTGAACTATTTCCTTTAAGTATGGGATACATCGCAAAATGCTTTTCGGATTGGTGTTGGGTTGGCATTTGCTACCTTTGTACCAAATTGGAGCGAAATCGAAGGGGTCGTCGATTTTCGAATATCTGCCCAGACGTCTATTTTGACCTCTGGACGCTTAACTATGGGATGCATCGTACAACCCCTTTTGGGGTTAATTTTGGGTGGTCATTTGGTACATTTGCACTAAATTTGAGCGAAATCCGAAGGGGTCGTCGATTTTCCCCATGCACCTTATTTGGCCTCTGTACTGTGGGATGCATCGCAAAATCCTTCTAGGGGGATGTTCAGGAGTCCATTGGCTACCTGTGTGCAAAATTTGAGCGAAATCAAAGGGGTCGTATATTTTACAATTAACTATATTTGGCCTCTAGAGGCCTTACTATGGGATGCATCGCACAATCCTTCAAAGGGGATGTTTAGAAGGCCATTGGCTTCCTGTGTGCAAAATTTGAACGAAATCGAAGGGGTCGTCGTTTTCCGAATATCTGCTGAATATCGAACTGCTGCAACTTTACTCACGTTCACGGCAGCACGCCTAAGTTCTGTGCAATGGGCAGAGTTCGCCATGGGCTGGCCCTATGGGTCATGGGCTGGGCCTGGGCCGGGCCTCAACTTTAAGGAAATCACTGGCTCTGGATGGGCCTGGGCCTGACAAAATGTTTTGAAGTAATGCGCCGCGTCGCACAAGCTCAGGTCAGAGCTCAAAACTATTTTAACCAGCAGTTCACTTACACAGC
>JAXIVJ010006544.1:0-66208 GCA_036785665.1 Chirona hameri
GCCCGTATCATACACGAATGTGCGCATGAACTAGCCGTACCAATGACAAAGTTGTGTCGTTTGTCTATTGAACAAGGCGTTTGTCCGAAAGCTTGGAAACGTGCGAACATCGTACCTATTTTCAAAAAAGGGGATAAGTCGTGTGCGACGAATTACAGAAGCGTTAGTTTGCTGCCACTGTTCAGTAAGATATTGGAGAAGGTGGTGTACAGTACGTTGGTGAGTCATGTTTGCCCGGTTCTCACTAGTCAGCAGCATGGTTTCATGCCGGGGCGTTCCTGTGTCTCGAACCTGGGGTCGATGTTGCGCGTGGCTTGGAACAACATATCCGCTGGCTCTCAAACAGACGTAATTTATACTGACTATAGTTCAGCATTTCAGAGTGTAAATCATAAACTCTTGGCTCTAAAAATGGAAATATCGTATCATATGACTGGAAAAGCACTGTCCTGGCTCAAATCGTACTTGTCTGAAAGAGAGCAGCGGGTTGTTGTGAATGGCAAATGCTTAGCGTGGGCCCCGGTACTGTCGGGGACGCCAGAAGGGGGCTTTTGTCCCCTCTTCTGTTCGCATGTTATGTCAATGATCTGCCAGCTGTCGTACGCTCAGATTGTCTCCTGTTTGCCGATGATTTTAAGCTATATGCTAGGGTTGACAGTTTTAGTGATGTTCGCGGCCTGCAGGCTGATATAGATGGGCTCTGCCAGTGGTCGGCAGCGTGGCAGTTAAAACTGAACCCAGCGAAATGTAAAATCCTCTCACTAACTCTGCGGACGAAACCCATCACAGGCGTTTACACGATGGGAAGTGAGGTGATTGAAAGAGTGCACGAAATGCGAGACCTGGGAGTGATGTTAGACGGAAAGTTGACTTTTGGTGCCCATGTAGACGCTGTGATGAAGAAAGCCAACAGGGCTCTCGGTCTTTTGATGAGATCGTTTCAAACCGGAAAAAATGGTCGCTCATTGTACGATGTCAATCCCAAGTCAATCATATCGACATACTGCGCAAATGTTCGATCAATACTAGAGTATGGCTATGCTATATGGGGAGGAGCTGCCAACACGCACTTGAAAGGAACTGAAAAAGTTCAGCATAAGTTCCTGACTTGGCTCTGCGCTCGCTGTCGTGTTGCAGATGTCGCTTTGGATTATGATAGTCTTCTACGCCATTTCAGACTAGCATCTCTCGCTGCAAGAAGATTGCAATACGACATCATGCTCCTGAGAAACATTCACAACAACAAAATTGACTCGTCTTTCCTTGTAGAGTCATTCCCGTTGGCAGCTGCTCCCCGTGTACTCCGTAGCAGATTGTTGTTGCACGTGCCGCATGCCAGAGTGAACACGGTCAAGTCCAGTATGTTTGTCAGAATCCCTCGTCATTGCAACACGTTCCTAAACTCTACAAGGACCGTAGATATCTGGCATACAGGGTTTGGTAATTTTAGGAAACATGTCATCGTATACTCCACTACAATACTCTAGTCAGTGTAATCATAGTGCTTTTATATCTCATAGGTCATGTCTTTTAGGTAGGTCGTGGGTATTTTTGAGTTGTCTGTCTAGTCATGCACTCATTTAAATATATCATGTCTTTGTCTTGTATCGCATTTTATATCACATGTTGTATGGTGTCTTTTATAATTTTAGGAAACATGTCATCGTTTACTCCACTACAATACTCTTAGTCAGTGTAGTCATAGTGTTTTATATCTCATAGGTCATGTCTTTTAGGTGGGCCGCATGTATTTTTGTGTTCAGTCTAGTCATGTACCCACTTAGTATCTCATGTCTTTGTCTTATATCGCATTTTATATCACATGTTGTATGGTGTCTTTTAGGTTGGTATGTTTGCGTTTTAGCGTGTGTTTCGCTACTTTTGTGACTTCATCTATAAGTGGGTTTGATTGGCCCGTTGATGATGATTGAAATAAACGAAATATATATATATATATATATATATATATATATATATATATATATATATATATATATATATATATATATATATATATATATATATATATATATATATATATATATTCAATAATTACAACTGACCAAAAAAGGGTTTATGTCTCTCTGTTAATTGGTGTGCATGAATGTATTTTTAATTTATCTCACGATTAAAATTCCATGTTTCAGAAAGAGTGGACGCATCACCTCAATATGCTTGAGTCGATGGTGTCCGGAGAAAAATGGAACAACCGCCGCTCCGCATCGCTTTACGAGGCCCACAAGAACGCCAAGCAGCAGGAAAAGCCTCTGCAGGTCGACCAGGAACTGCAACTGCGCCAAAAGGCGAAGCAGGACGGCCTCAAATGGATGGACGGATTTATGAACGATCCAGAACTGGTGGAGGCTGAGGCCGTGCGGTAAGTTACATTTGCGTATGATATTAATTGTTACCCCCTATTACAATGCTGCTGTCGTGTACAACAACAATTATTTTGTCTGAATTGGATGAGAGCGACCAACATCTGTGAAACGATTGGGCTAACTGTCTTCCTTAGTTGACCGGTTGGTTTATTTTCCACAGGTTCCGACAAGTTCTTTTCGTCGTCCTCGTGATGCTGGCCGGCCACCGGACCGGGGTTTGGACGGGGCTCACTCGGGAGGAGTGGGAGGCACGTCTGGTGGAAAATGACGGAAGAATTCAAATCTCCTACATTGGCGGAAAAAAAACATGAAAGTTCATGGGTTCCACCACCGTGGTTGTACGTGCTGATGAGTACGTGCTGATGCACTGGGGTACTATGTAAGTTTTGTTCGGCCGTTTCTCCGAAAATCGGGGAAAAACACCCTGCTTGTTCCCTGGGCTCCAGCCACACAACCTGGGTCCAGTTGCTCCGGTTTTTGAGCTGCAGCCTGCCCGACTGACGGCCATGGCTGGCGGCAATAAGTGCCGCCAGTTCCACGTCTCATTCACCCAGAAGGAGGCGGATAAGGGAACAATCAGCGCTCAGGATGCGCGGAACGTAGCGTTCTACCGGCGCCACTCGCAGGCAACGGCCGAGCGCTCTTATGAGGCAAGGAACCGGATGAGCCTGGACGCTGATGCGCAGCAACTTATATTTAATAAGATGGGACGGGCTGAGGAGGGCCGGCCAGCCAAGAGCCGCCGGACCTGAGGAGGTGAAGCCTCCAATGCCGACACCGCTGAAGGGGATACCTCCACCGCAGCTGCCGACGCCACTGCCGACGACGCCAGCGCTGGTGCGGCCACCGCCAGCGGCTCTGGAGAGTGCTCCACCGCCGCCGCGGCCACAGCTGCCGACTTCAAAGCAGCTGCTGACGTTGCTGCCGACACCGTCAGCTCCGGTGCCGCCACCGCCAGCGGCAAAGCAGACTGCTCCACAGCCGCCGACTTAACCGCAGCTGCCGACCCCGCTGCCTCCGCCGCCTCCGCCGCTGCCGCTGCCGCCCAGCCCCAGCTGTCGTCCAGCCAGTTCTTAGAGGAAGAGTCGGGTTTGGTGGTGGACGACCTCCTGCGGGGCTGGTGCATGGCCGAGCTCCGTTCCAATGTTGGTAGGACTGGCCGGTCAACATGGACCACAGCGCAGACAGCACTCATCCACGGAGCACTCCGTTCAACTACGGAGTCATTGGCAAGGTCAGCCCGGTGAGGCGGTGGATGGAAGCGAACCCGCAGTACTTCAAGCCGCTGCTTAAGCGGAAGAACATCTGTGCTGTGGTCCACAAGCTAAATAGCCTTCACTAGGCTCCTCCCCCTCGTCTCCCGGTGTGCGTGTTCCTTCGCTGGGGATCTCTTCCCGCGAGCGGAGCATGCGACACGGGGGGGGGGGGGCAAGTCCCGTGCACCATACCGACGGTGCACGTGGCAAGAGGTACCCCCTGTCGTCGGGGCGCCAGACTACCTCCCGGAGGGAACGTCAGCTCCCTCCGAAGGCCTGCGACGTCTCCGGTGGTACCCCTGACCAGCCGCTCCACGCCTGACCAGCTGCTCCACCAGCCGCTCCACGCCTGGTCCACCAGCCGCTCCACGCCTGGTCCACCAGCCGCTCCACGCCTGGTCCACCAGCCGCTCCACGCCCGGTCCACCAGCCGCTCCACGCCTGGTCCACCAGCCGCTCCACGCCCCGTCCACCAGCCGTTCCACGCCCCGTCCACCAGCCGCTCCACGCCCGGTCCACCAGCCGCTCCACGCCCGGTCCACCAGTCGCTCCACGCCCGGTCCACCAGTCGCTCCAGCCGCACCACGCCTCTGTCACCGCCGCTCCACGCCCCGTCCACCAGCCGATCCAAGCCCCATTCACCAGCCGCTCCACTCCACCAGTCGCTCCAGCCGCACACGCCTCTGTCCACCAGCCGCTCCCATCTTCAGTCCATCGGCAGCCTGGCCGTATTCTGTTCGTCAGCGGTGAAATGTGCCAAGAATATACGTTTTGATATCGATCTGGTTGTATTTGGACTTTGAGGAATTATTGCAATGACGAACTGAAAGCCGCTAATCTCGCAGGGCTGATGACAGACGGCTTCAAATTACAGTGGCTTCATGGTTGCATGACTGTACTTTGGGATCTGAAGTAGAGGTGCAATATTGCCATACCGGCATACCGGTATTAATGTGGCATATTACTTTACTATGCATCACAATGTATAATGTATATGTAGTGCCTGCGCCGGTATATTGCTGGTTTATTTATTTGTTTATTTTGGTGGTGTGGTACGGTGCCGGTAGGTATATGATTTTTGGGAAACATTGCACCTCTAATCTGAAGTGTTCGGAAGCGTATTGCCATGATTGCGTGTTTCCGTGCACCAGCCTGAAGCCTCTACGCACCGACCTGTCCACCAGCCGTTCCACACTGGCCCGTTCAACATACTCGATCCATACCCCGTCCACCAGCAGCTCCATACCAGCCTCACCAGCCTCCGTACATCAGTCACCCGAGGACTCCGTCCACCAGCCGATCCACACAGCCGCGCCATACCACACTGGGAATGTTTGCAGTCAGCCGAACACGACAGTTTCGGAAAAGCAGGCAGCGTGCGTATTGTTTCAGAATCATCCCCCGGTTTCAAGGCCATTATGACGCTATACTTTTTGCATCCCATTCGCAAACAAAGACATCCAGTGAATAGCCCAATCAATTTATAATATGATGGTATTCCTGCACACGTTGAATCATGTATCAATACAATGATGTAGGTATTGTCTTGAGCGACTACCCGCCTGACTCGCTCGTCGCCGTACGCTCATAATGCATTCGTCGCGCTGGGCGGGGGCGGGGTCGGGTCGGGGTTGGGGTGAGCGTGGTCGGGGCAGGGTCGCGTCGGTGCTAGTTGGGGTCGTGGCGGGGTCGTGGCGGGGTCGGGGCGCGGTCGGACCGGGGTGGGGGGGAGTCGGGTCTTTGTCAGGGTCAAGGCGGGGTCGGGGCGGTGTCGGGCCGGGCCGGGGTGGGGGGAGTCGGGTCTTTTTCAGGGTCAAGGCGGGGTCGGGGCGAGAGCGACAATCCGTCTTATATTTTTGATTAATTTTCCAAAGAAATATTTGCGAGTTATTGGCGTATATTGTAAATTATAATAGGAATTATTTTTGGGAAAAAAGGTTGTTTTGATATCTCAAATTACGTACACTCGCATTAGAATTTGATCCTGGCATATGTTTTTAAAATTCCTCATTTCGGCCTGTTTGCAATTTTGACATTTTACACAAAATACATGATAAATACATACAAGAAACATCATTAGACGGAACAAAGCTTCTGTTATCCAATCCAAATATAAAAGATAAATACACATTTTTGTTTGTTTGATTTATTTAAAGGGTGGGAAATACATTCTTTAAAAAGAAGTAAGTGAGTGCATCGTGTCGAACATAGAAGAGTTATTGGCATATATAGTCTGTCAAAATAGGAATTATAGTATTTATTTATTTTTTGATAGTTCAAATTGCGCAGTAATTCATGGTAGTTTTATCCTGTTACATTTATGTTATCCTGTTACATTTATGTTATCCTGTTACATTTATGTTATCCTGTTACATTTATGTTATCCTGTTACATTTATGTTATCCTGTTACATTTATGTTATCCTGTTACATTTATGTTATCCTGTTACATTTATGTTATCCTGTTACATTTATGTTATCCTGTTATCCTGTTACATTTTTTTTAAATTCCTCCTTCCGGTCTGTTTGAAATTTTTGAATTTTGAACAAAATACATGATAAATACATCAACAAGGTACCATTAGACTCGCCAATGTCTCTTCTATTCCAATCGTTTTTTGTTTCTTAAAGGAAAATAATGACCTTTTCCACAAAAATGGAGTTGCACTTGAAATCGCCAGACGAGACCAAAATATATTGTAAATTCATCACATTTTGCATGAAAACTTTCCTACCGAAAGATATTTCAAGTTAAAGTTGATAAGCGTTCCACACTTTTAACGACCGGTACTTGCAAGTACTTTTGGTCCTCATCAAACTGCGGGCTTTTCCCGTATTGTTTTTTACGCAATGGAGTGGAAAATATATTGTGCGTTCTGCTTGTTGTGATTATATGCCCGGCGATCTTATAAAACTAACAGCGATTGGACAAAGTGGCAATACAATCGGAAGCTCATCGATGCACATCAACGGCGGCATAGTTAGTGGTTGCGACCCTCAATTTTTGAAAATCGATTCATTTGTTTTCAACATTAGGAGTATTGTATAATTTGTCTGTGGCTGTATATAACACTATGCTTTATATTATCATGAAAAATAAAAAAAATCCCCAAAAAACTAACAAACAATAACACAAAACTGGCAATTCAATCGGAAGCTCATCGATGCACATCGATGGCGACCTATTTAGCGTCGGCGATTTGTTTACAAAGTCATTGTCATGCTTCTCGGCGCACTTAACCATTGTGGCGAGTTGTTCCTGATTAGTATACCCAAGTCTCGTAGCAGGCTTTGTTAATGACGTCACTGGTGCCATTCTTGTGTAGCATTGCAAAATATATCTGATTTTGAGTTGAAAGCTAATTAAAGACTTATTCAAATTAGTGTTTTTAAGTTTGAATTTTCTTGTTAATCATTATTAAAGGTATTTTATCACTGTATTTCATAGTAGTTGACACTTCAGAAACTTGTAACGTAATAATATTGTATCCAATATGCATTTCCCTCACCTTTTGCTATTGTGGCGCAGTGCCGAGTGCTTTGCGAATACTAGCTTGCCTGGGGTTCAATTCATTTCGCCCTTATTTTACTCGAGTTGGTATAGTTTGCATGTTGTTGTTATTCATGACTTATACTGATAGTCAGTCATGCATCACGGATGCTTCACGGATTGCTTCACGGATCAGAGCGCTGCTCGAACGCACGCTAGTAGCGCTTTCGTTCTCCATGGCAACCAGGCGTGAGCCAATGACAAGCCAGAACGTATTCCCTTTCTGGCTTTTGATTGGCTGACGCCTGGTTGCCATGGAGAACGAAAGCGCTACTAGCGTGTGTCCGAGCAGCGCTCAGTTTGATCGGAAACGTCACAGAGCTTCCAAAAATGCCGCACTCGATGTAAACAATGGTAGGGAAGGACGAATTTGTCAATGACCTTCATGAAGTACACAAAGTACTTGTTTTGTATTTTTTCCAAACTTACAACTTTGAATTTGGCAATAATTTTATTTAATTCTTAAATTTAAATAAAATAATTTTAAAACCATAACGGTAGCCTAAGAAATTGTTGCTAACAAAATCAAAAGGTCATTATTTCCCTTTAATAAAATACATAGTGTGTTTTGTTTTTTGTTTTTGTTTAAGGGGTGTAAATTCTTGTCAACAAATAAATAGGTGTGCCCATCGTATAGAGGCACTCCGGAGAGTATTTTTGTTTAATTTTTCAAAAAATATCTGCTAGTGTTTGACATATATTGGTAGGTTAAAAAGCAATATTTTTTGGGGGAAAAATACTTTTTTGATATCACAAGTTACGCAGAATCTGATGAAAATTTGTTCCTGGCATACATTTTAAAAATTCCTCGTAGTCGATTTTTGGATGACGTCACACCTTGGCCCGGACCTCAAAAAGGCTATTCTGGACGATTCTGCAAATTGGCCATTTTGGTTCAAATGCTTCAAAAAGGTATCACTAGAATCACCTCGGCCTCCTCCTATCTAACGCTAATGTCAAAATGTCAAAAATAAAAAACTTCGAAAATTTTGCACAAAAATATTTTTTTGGGGGGGTCCAAAAAAAAGTGCGTATCTTTTTGAAAGCATAATGTGATGAGGAATATGAATAAAAAAAACTAAATCAAAAGTCAATTTTGAAAATTATTCTTGAGGGGGTCAAATTGATTTTTTAAAGAAAAAAATGTGGCTAGTGTGTAGAGTGGTGACGTTAGGTAAGGCAAGGTTTAGTTTCATAACTTAAGTCCAATAATCCTAAGAGTTACGCTTGTTTTTACAAAGTAGCCCTTTTCAGTGAGTCAACGCCATCTGTTGACAGAAATATGAACCCTTCTGGTGGACCCTAAAATGACTAACGTCCACAAATAAGAAGATACAAGTAAACAAAAATATCAACGTGTTTGCCAGTACCTGTTCTATCGATTTGTGGACTTTGTTTGTCAAAAAACATAATCTATTTTTTGGGGGGGTCAAAATAATTTTTGTAAAACAAAAATCACACATCGTGTAGAGCTTCAAAATCTCCACCTTAAAGTATTTGTGTTTTTTCTGTCCTTCGAATAGTTTTCGAGAACTCTAAAAAAAACTAAAAACTCTTGAGTACTCTACGCACCTCTAGTTGTTATAACTTTACCTAAGGGAGAAACACTATCAAATGACACCTTAAGAGGGTTAACCTAACTTAAGAAAGGTCTTGAAAAGGTCCGCACTGAAAAGGGCTTTTCCATTTTTGACACTGAAAAGGGCTATTTCAAACAATGGTTTTCAAAAACCGACCAAAAAAACGCAATTTTCACAAGTCTGTATCTCAAAATATATTGGTGCTAAAGCTTTCGGTACCAAACCAAAAGTACCAAAATCTATCTGAGATCTATTAGATGCCAGAACCTCTAACCTAACCTAACCTAACCTAACCGGCCCGTGCCGCGGAAGACCAAACACCGAAAGGGGCTACAATGGATAAAGTGACACTGAAAAAGGCCATGTTAACCTAACGTTGCGTGTTTTTTTAGATCTTATGGGAGGGGGCTGAAATCACCCCCCCCCCCCGTCCGTTCGTGTTTGGCGCAGACCCCCGGCCGTGTGCGTGTTAACGGAAGTCAACATCAACGAAAAACAAACATTTTACTAATGCAATCGATATATTACAGTTACCGCGACCAGCCACCCATACAAATACGTATTTTGACGAAGCATCCTTTTTAATTTTTCAATTGTAAATCCGTTCCAAATTGACCAAATTATTTACTAAAAACCTAGTCACATGATGTTTCAGATTTGTCGTGTTTACCTTGGACCACAACAGCGACAATAGCGCAATCTAGACGAATCAGCTTCGTGAAACAGATTTTGAACTACGCCAGACGAGGAACGGGTCTCCCTTGGAATTCTGTTGCCAAACACATGCTACGTTTCGGTGGCGGTCGGTTCAAATAGCGAAAACGTAGTGCGGTAGAAATCACAGTGGAGAGTGATGACGTATGCGAAACGTCACGGGATTTGTCCATTTAAAATATAACCAAATAAACCCAACGGTTTTGCGTTGAAACTCAGCAACTAGGTCGTTTTGGAGGGGAAAATGTAGGATTTGGAGATTTCACAGTACTCCCGACAATCTGGCCATCTCAGTTAAAAACTAATGTTAAATGTGTTAAAGGGAGTGTGCCTACTCACATCGCTTAGTTGGGGTTATTGGCACTGGTCTATAGAACACAATTTTCTGAATTGAACCATTACATCATTTCTCCAGATTCACCCTAGTTGCTGAGATATTCAAAGACTCCAGGAATTTGCTTGGGAGCAAAAAGTTATCGGGTAGACTCCAGAGGGCTTCCGCTACTATAAGCACTGCAACTATCGATTAAACTGCTAGCATATTGTTAGCCCCGGCCAATAGCAATTCAACAAAACAGCTCGTGCACGCTGATAGCAGCAGCCGAACAGAAACTGGACGGCCATCATGTTTTTCGATGATGGCCGATGGCCATTTTTTGAAGAAGATATCAATTTAAGCTACGAAACGTTCACAGTGGCAAGAACGTGCTGTGCAAAACTCGTCTTTCTATCTTGCATGATGTGACCGTAAGTGTATTGTCTTATGTGCGCCGTTTACATAACATCACCATAGTGGCGATCGTGTTATAGATATCGAAACAAAAATAAACAAAAAACAATATAAGTGAAAATTCAACTAAAGGGGCACCAGATGTGAATTTCATCATAGCCAACAATCAAACCAACAGCTACTTACCGTATGAAAAATATTTTTGACATTCCAAAACAGTAGGCACACTCCCTTTAAGGAATAGTTGACCTTTAACATGGGGCTTTAAACCGAGATAACAGATTTCTAGAGCAGGTATAAAAATGGGTTGTGGTAAAATAATTACCTCGCTACGCTGAGAAATTTCGACACAGGACTAGTGGGCCCCTTTTAGAAGACTCAGTTTCGGGTCCGCGAACCTTCACAACGGTTGTTTACGTTTCAAGCAGCCTGCGTATATATGTCTAAAGTCCGACATTATTTTGTGCAGTAGCTTCCATATCCAAGCTACCATATGCATGACGTCATACATTGTCATAAGTTTTGTAAGGCCATGAAGGAGAAAAGATAAACATGTCTATTTCTCGGTTGATATCCATCCATCGTCCAAACAAATGTAATATTCGTTTTTTCAGCTCAAAATACCCCGTATAGACAAATTTCAAGACTTTTTCAAGCTAACCTATTTATTCACTTTAAGCGTTACGCGTTACATTTCTATGGGCTACGTTAGATATGGCTTGACTGTTTACAGATGATCCAGCAAGTACCACGCCCGGTCTCACCATGTCGGTGGAGGTAAAGGAGGAGGATGTCGGCGCTGCCACTTCTTCCTCGCCTGACCACGGTAAGAATACCTACTAAAAATAAACCCGCCAACATAACCTTCTCAAAGGTGCAGCAGAGTGACAAAGCTAAGCAATATGTTACCTTATCACCTTATAAGGCGGTACCTTATCATTTTGAAGACGATATGATACCAACAGGATATGACATGGTATAACTTCTCAAGAATAGAAGATAGTGACATAGTTTAACAACCTTTCCATTGCCTTATCCAATAGGATATGGCTATACAAAACTGGGTTATGTTACTCCCCTGTACATTTGAGTTGTATTTTTAGGGTGTTAGGGTTTTTAGGGGGTTTATATTAGTCATTGTATCATACCAGGCAAGTTTCTGCTGTTGATCACACGTTTTCTGTTCTGCTTTGTTCTGCTCATTTGGTGCTGACTAGTGTCTGGACATACTCTTCATCCTTACCTTAGCAGTTAATTCCGTATCCTAGAGCAGGGTTCCCGAACCAGGGTCCAAGACCCCGCGCTGGTGGCAAAAGGGTTTTAACCCTCGCCTGACAGGCCACCTGAGGTTTTTCTTGAATAACTTTTTACACATGCGGTGCAACAGCGGTGCATTTTCCTGAAATTTTCGGTAGCTGCGTTTACAGCAATTATACGTAGGCTGTTAAAATTTATTTGAAATTGGTTGAGAAATTCGGGAAATAATGACGTTTTGATGACGTCATGTGGGTAAACAAATTATAAATATTTGAAAGATCGTAGAACATAAAGTTTTAAAGCAAATTGCGAACGCAATTCACCAAAGATACAAAGTGTCATTCTCTTTAAAATGGCAATCTCAGATTTTCAAAATGTTGGGTTTTTGACCCCTACAATAAAAAAAAAACCTTTTTTTAAAAATCCCCACAAAATCAAATTTTCAAAGATTTTAGAAAAACCGGAATATATGTGAGAGAACTGAGTATAGACAATACTCATACCAAATTTCAAAGCAATATCTTCATTTCTGACTGAGTGATGGCTCCCTAAGTGTAAGAAACTGATGACATTTTTAAAAATAACTTTTTTTGACTTTTTTGACAAGATACGAAAAATAATGACCTTTTCTGTATCTCTGAGCCAAAACTGGACTGGTCTGGGAACATGCCTTTTTATTTACATTTAACAATTTCTAATTTTGAGGTTTTCTGAATAGCAAAATCGCTGTTCTGAACGTGGTAAATCGGAGGTCATTCACTTGACCTGGAAGGTCATCCGTTGACCTGAAACCTAAAAATCGCATACTGTTAGATTCCTCTCATGACAGGCAACATGCTGGTTCTTACCGCATTGCTCTAAGTTGCTTGGTTTGGAAAATAACGGGGGCCTGTCAGCCCCCCCCCCCCACGGTAGGGCGAAGGTGAAAAAAAGCTCCCGTAGGGCGAGGGTTAATAGCAATGGCAGGACGCCACAAAGTGGTCGTTCGCCTCTCTACTTATTTTCAATAACTTCCGATCCGCTTCAGTTACATCGATCAAGTTTGGTAGGCTGGTAGAACGATTCATTGGAAACATTTTCACGCCAGAAAACGTTCCAGGTCAGGTCAGCGAGTTATAACGTCACAACCAAAAGTCTGCACAACGTTTTTTGAGCTCATGGATGCTCTCGTGCTACTTTATTCATTATTATCATCTCTTGGCGTTAGCAATGAATCATAACGGTCATCAGTGGCGGATCCAGAGGGGGAGGCATATATGCCCCCCCCCCCCCACACACACAAAACAGAAATTACAGCATATAATGGCCACATGTGACGTACATGTCGTCCCAAACAATCACGAACAGCACATATTTTTTTGACTCCAGAAAATCACCCATTGTTTACATTCCCTGAATACGCCTGTTTTTTTTTGGTCTTTTGATATATTAAAAACCAGTATAGTTGAAGCTGAAAAACGTTTGGGGCATGCAAATTGGTCGAGCCACATGGCCGCAATGACCTTTCAAAAACACCCAAAATGTTCGTATTTTTTTGCCCCCAGGCATTTTTGAACAAAACAAAAATTGCGGGGTTCAAAAAGAGAGATCTTGTCATGACGAATCGAATGGCGTTTTCCCCCATCGAAATCGACGGAGCGGTTCTCGAGATCTCTGGGGGGGGGGCAGAATCTGCCTCCCCCCAAGGTTAACGTAATTTTGGCCGCCCGCAGGAAATAGAGTTAACCATGGCTTCGATTCCATCGATTCATTCATTCGTTCATTCGATTTTGCGGGAGACAAACTTCAGTCAAGATGTGTATTTATGCCGTCTCTGAGTCATGTATCAATGAAAATGAAATAAAAAAAAATGTAGTTGTACATGTATCATGAACAACTATGCCATCAGAAGGTATTTTGCCGACCATGGCAAAACAAACCATCCCAACCGTTTACTTTTTGCCACGTCGACTTTTTTCCGATTGACTTTTCGCCATGCGACTTTTTACGATTTGACTTTTTGCGTGTTGACTTTTTGCCATGTTGACTTTTTACCTTTTCGACTTTATGGGCGCCAAGTGACCATAAGTAGTCGGTGCGCCCAAAAGCCCAATCATCATACATTTTCGACTTTTTATCTTTCGACTTTAAGCGATGTCGACTTTTACCCCTTGACTTTTCGTCCCTCGACTTTCCGTCCGTTTCCTTTTACCTTTTGACTGTGTACCCTGGAATCGTCCAAGTCGGCCTGAGGAGCCATTGTTCGGTAATCGGCCTGAGGGTTCTCCTGCTGGCCTGAGGGGGCCTCAGTCGGCCTGGTCGACCTCAGGGGGCCCTCGGTCGGCTTGAGGGAACTTCGACCGGCTTGAGGGGCCCTTGGTCGGTCTGAGGGGGGCCCAGTGAGCCTGAAGGGCCCAGTGGGCCTGGGGGGAGGGGGGGGGGGGGGGGCGGTCGGCCTGAGGGGGCCCTGTCTGCTTGAGGGCTTTTACACTATATGGAAATGATGACCCGACCCTCCCCCGGGGTCAACAACATTTGGCTGAGGAGCAAAATATGATTCTACCACTGACGTGCCCCCCCCCCCCCGCCCCTGATAAAAATCCTGGATACGTGCCTGCGCTTAACCATATGCCTTGCAGCATGCTTTTTCTTCTCGAATCCCCCCCCCCCCGTGAGAATTCCTAAGCCGAGGCCCTGGTCTCAGATGTGGTCCGACTTATGTTAACCTCGAGTGCGTGTTCAGAAGATACTAGTATGCAGTATGATTGGTCATCAGAGGTCTGACAATGATGTATGGATACGGAGCGATATCGAGTGCGTGTTCAGAGGATAATAGTATGCAGTAGGATTGGTCATCAGAGGTCTGACAATGATGTATGGATACGGCGCGATATTGAGTGCGTGTTCAGAAGATACTAGTATGCAGTAGGATTGGTCATCGGGAGTCTGACAATGATGTATGGATACGGCGCGATATCGAGTGCGTGTCCAGAAGATACTAGTATGCAGTAGGATTGGTCATCAGAGGTCTGACAATGATGTATGGATACGGCGCGATATCGAGTGCGTGTCCAGAAGATACTAGTATGCAGTATGATTGGTCATCAGAGGTCTGACAATGATGTATGGATACGGCGCGATATCGAGTGCGTGTCCAGAAGATACTAGTATGCAGTAGGATTGGTCATCAGAGGTCTGACAATGATGTATGGATACGGCGCGATATCGAGTGCGTGTCCAGAAGATACTAGTATGCAGTATGATTGGTCATCAGAGGTCTGACAATGATGTATGGATACGGCGCGATATCGAGTGCGTGTTCAGAAGATACTAGTATGCAGTATGATTGGTCATCAGAGGTCTGACAATGATGTATGGATACGGCGCGATATCGAGTTCGTGTTCAGAAGATACTAGTATGCAGTAGGATTGGTCATCAGAGGTCGGACAATGATGTATGGATACGGCGCGATATCGAGTGCGTGTCCAGAAGATACTAGTATGCAGTATGATTGGTCATCAGAGGTCTGACAATGATGTATGGATACGGCGCGATATCGAGTGCGTGTTCAGAAGATACTAGTATGCAGTATGATTGGTCATCAGAGGTCTGACAATGATGTATGGATACGGCGCGATATCGAGTTCGTGTCCAGAAGATACTAGTATGCAGTAGGATTGGTCATCAGAGGTCTGACAATGATGTATGGATATCTTTATCTTAAACGATATCTTTATCTATCGATATCTTTTGCTCCAAAAAAAAACAGCGAACGCCGTCTTTTGAAGACTTGCAAAAACTTGAAAGTTGTCCAGCCAAGGTTTTTGTCCAGCCAAGACTGAGCGGCCCGAGAGGTAGACTGCGCTGCCCGAGAGGTAGACTGCGCCGCCAGACCGAGAGGTAGTCTGCGCCGTTTGACCGAGAGGTAGACTGCGCCGCCAGACCGAGAGGTAGACTGCGCCGCCATACCGAGAGGTAGACTGCGCCACCAGACCGAGAGGTAGACTGCGCCGCCGGACCGAGAGGTAGACGGCGCCGCCCGAAAGGTAGACAGCGCCAACAGACCGAGAGGTAGACTGCGCCGCCATACCGAGAGGTAGACTGCGCCGCCAGACCGAGAAGTAGACTGCGCCGTCCGAAAGGTAGACTGCGCCAACAGACCGAGAGGTAGACTGCGCCGCCATACCGAGAGGTAGACTGCGCTGCCAGACCGAGAGGTAGACTGCGCCGCCCGAAAGGTAGACTGCGCCGCCAGACCGAGAGGTAGACTGCGCCGCCAGACCGAGAGGTAGACTGCGCCGCCAGACCGAGAGTTAGACTGCGCCGCCAGACCGAGAGGTAGACTGCGCCGCCATACCGAGAGGTAGACTGCGCCGCCAGACCGAGAGGTAGACTGCGCCGCCCGAAAGGTAAACTGCGCCAACAGACCGAGAGGTAGACTGCGCCGTCCGAAAGGTAGACTGCGCCAACAGACCGAGAGGTAGTCTGCGCCGCCAGACCGAGAGGTAGACTGCGCCGCCATATAGAGAGGTAGACTGCGCCGCCAGACCGAGAGGTAGAATGCGCCGCCCGAAAAGTAGACTGCGCCGCCAGACCGAGAGGTAGACTGCGCCGCCAGACCGGAAGTAGACTGCGCCGCCAGACCGAGAGGTAGACTGCGCCGCCATACCGAGAGGTAGACTGCGCCACCAGATCGAGAGGTAGACTGCGCCGCTGGACCGAGAGGTAGACTGCGCCAACAGACCGAGAGGTAGACTGCGCCGCCAGACCGAGAGGTAGACTGCGCCGTCCGAAAGGTAGACTGCGCCGCCAGACCGAGAGGTAGACTGTTTTTTTTTTCTGTTTTTTTTTTACCCGGACCGGCCTATAGCCATTTTGCCGTCAGACCGAGAGGTAGACTGCGCCGCCCGAAAGGTAGACTGCGCCGCCAGACCGAGAGGTAGACTGCGCCGCCAGACCGAGAGGTAGACTGCGCCGCTAGACCGAGAGGTAGACTGCGCCGCCATACCGAGAGGTAGACTGCGCCGCCAGACCGAGAGGTAGACTGCGCCGCCCGAAAGGTAAACTGCGCCAACAGACCGAGAGGTAGACTGCGCCGTCCGAAAGGTAGACTGCGCCAACAGACCGAGAGGTAGACTGCGCCGCCAAATAGAGAGGTAGACTGCGCCGCCGGACCGAGAGGTAGAATGCGCCGCCCGAAAGGTAGACTGCGCCGCCAGACCGAGAGGTAGACTGCGCCGCCAGACCGGAAGTAGACTGCGCCGCCAGACCGAGAGGTAGACTGCGCCGTCATACCGAGAGGTAGACTGCGCCACCAGACCGAGAGGTAGACTGCGCCGCTGGACCGAGAGGTAGACTGCGCCAACAGACCGAGAGGTAGACTGCGCCGCCATACCGAGAGGTAGACTGCGCCGCCAGACCGAGAGGTAGACTGCGCCGTCCGAAAGGTAGACTGCGCCGCCAGACCGAGAGGTAGACTGTTTTTTTGTGTGTTTTTTTACCCGGACCGGCCTATAGCCATTTTGCCGTCAGACCGAGAGGTAGACTGCGCCGCCCGAAAGGTAGACTGCGCCGCCAGACCGAGAGGTAGACTGCGCCGTCCGAAAGGTAGACTGCGCCAACAGACCGAGAGGTAGACTGCGCCACCAGACCGAGAGGTAGACTGCGCCAACAGACCGAGAGGTAGACTGCGCCGCCAGACCGAGAGGTAGACTGCGCCGCCAGACCGAGAGGTAGACTGCGCCGTCCGAAAGGTAGACTGCGTCAACAGACCGAGAGGTAGACTGCGCCGCCATATAGAGAGGTAGACTGCGCCGCCAGACCGAGAGGTAGAATGCGCCGCCCGAAAGGTAGACTGCGCCGCCAGACCGAGAGGTAGACTGCGCCGCCATATAGAGAGGTAGACTGCGCCGCCATACCGAGAGGTAGACTGCGCCGTTCGAAAGGTAGACTGCGCCAACAGACCGAGAGGTAGAATGCGCCGCCCGAAAGGTAGACTGCGCCGCCAGACCGAGAGGTAGACTGCGCCGCCCGAAAGGTAGACTGCGCCGCCAGACCGAGAGGTAAACTGCGCCGCCATATAGAGAGGTAGACTGCGCCGCCAGACCGAGAGGTAGACTGCGCCGCCAGACCGAGAGGTAGACTGCGCCGCCATATAGATAGGTAGACTGCGCCGCCAGACCGAGAGGTAGACTGCGCCGTCCGAAAGGTAGACTGCGCCGTCCGAAAGTTAGACTGCGTCAACAGACCGAGAGGTAGACTGCGCCACCAGACCGAGAGGTAGACTGCGCCGCCATACCGAGAGGTAGACTGCGCCACCAGACCGAGAGGTAGACTGCGCCGCTGGACCGAGAGGTACACTGCGCCGCCCGAAAGGTAGACTGCGCCGCCAGACCGAGAGGTAGACTGCGCCGCCATATAGAGAGGTAGACTGCGCCGCCAGACCGAGAGGTAGACTGCGCCGCCCGAAAGGTAGACTGCGCCGCCAGACCGAGAGGTAGGCTGCGCCGCCATATAGAGAAGTAGACTGCGCCGCCAGACCGATTACGGGCATTACAATGCCCTCTTCGCGGGATACACGCGACATTATTGAAGACTTCCGGCCGGACCATAAGCCTGAACAACGCAGTAAAGTTAACTTTCCCGTCACGTAAAAAAAGAAAACACGGGCACGGGCTGCGGCACCGAAGCGCATAAGCGCATGACCCTATGCCAAAACGAACCGCTGACCCCCAGGGTCCGCGGCTGGAGTTTGATACCTCTGTCCCTGAAAGGTCCCAGCAACACACACAGCTCTAATGAAACAGTCAATTCAAATATCAGGCATAGACTAAGAAAACAATGGATTGGAAGATCAATAGATAGAAGAAAACACCGACAACAATTACCAGAAGGAGAAATCAGCGCCACCTGGGTTGAGGGTACTCACTTCAACGAGAGAGCTTCCGAACCGTGCGGCAGCCAGGAGGAGAATGACACCAGTCCCCTGCCCCTGGTGCGCACCTGCGTAACTAAAGCTATGTGGCTAACTTACATTCGCCACAGGGAAAGTAAAGGACGTTTTAGTTGCACTAAAGCGCTACATTTTACCGAGCATGACTAATAGGCAGATACACCACACTGGGAGCTAAATCAGTAATATTTGGTACTTTGGGCCGGAGCGGGATTCGAGGACAGGCGCTTTGGCTAGGCTACGGTTGACAACCTGCGCAGACTATTTGCCAAATACAAGTTTGTAGTGCTTGCGATGTAAGTTGGTAGTTAATAGTGCTGTAGTGTTTATGTTGGTGTAGTATTGTTGTAGTGATAGTATTGTTGTAGTGATGGTATTGTTGTTGTGATAGTATTGTAGTGAATCATGTAACAAACTGCGCAAATCAATGTGCGACAATCTAAGAACTGACCAGTGCGTTTAGCAATTATTCGAGCGGTGCCGTGTTTTAACCCGCCATTGACTGGGGGGAGGGCGTTTAACGCCCTCTCCCCTGATGAATTTTCGCAATAGCTGACACACTAATTGCGCTATCAACGTGAGACTTTGGGTACCCTCTTATACATCATTTGTACGTCTTGTGTACAACAATGAAGACATTTCGTCGACATTTGTTCGAGTTATAGCGAATTTAGTAACGTCGCTAGACACGAGTTTTACACCAAAATCAGCTAAACTTTGCCAGGCCGTACAAATGCCACATTTGAAGCAAAATGCAATCGAAACACCTCAAAAGATAGCAAATTGCAACGGCTGCCAACTGACTATCTCGGGTTGGTGAAGAAAACAAATATTTGTTAACCCCCGAAAACTCAAAAAACGTTTCTTTGGGGGAAATTATCACAAAATAATTTTTTTCTAAAATATTCAAAACACCTGAAGATATGTCAGAACCATACATAGGCAACTACCATACCAAATTTCAAACTGATATCTCCATTTTTGACTGACTTATGACAACTAAAGTATGGGTAACTCAGGACGTCATATTTTGAAATTGCGTTTGTTTTGCTTTTATTGACTAGATACAGATAAGTAAATACCACCACTATTTCTGAGACAAAACTGGTGCCTTTTTTGCTTAGATTTAACAATTTAAAATTTTGACCTTCGGTGACCTGAACTTGACCTGAAATTGGCATTTACTTCACGTAAATGAAGTCAGGTGGTAAAATGACTATCACTATCGAATTATACGTGGAGAATAACTCATAAAACATGTGTTTCATGACTTTCGTAGATATTTTGAGCATAGTGATTTTGTTGTGACCTGACCTTGACCTTGGCCAACAATCTCACTGTAGTAGCTCATGCGGGATATGTATCATACCTTTAGCAGCACTTTGGGTGAAACTGGTCGCAATCGAAGGCTTTGGATGGAAAGTATGGCCCATAAACTCAAATACGCCGATTTTGACCTTTGACCTGACCGTGACCTGACATTTGACCTCATTTTTACCTTTTGGAGAATGCTTTAAATGCGTCTCATTGAGAGCTTTCGATCGCCGCCTTGCGCGTCTCGGTTATTATAATTGGTTCGGAAGATAACCAGGGGGGAGGGGGCGTTTAACGCCCCTCCCAGTCAATGGTGTTCTGCTGAGACCCCAGTCAAAGCCGGGTTAAGTGCCCTTTACGACAATTCGGATATATTCTCATCAATGTATGTATATGTCTACATAAAATTGTACATTTTCTCCTCTCTATTAGTTATTTCACCAATCTTATAGTATTACCCTGTTGTTTTTCAACCAGCACTCTACATCCCTCGCCCTGGTGTGTGGGGGGTATTTCCCCCCCCCCCCCCGAGTTTTGTTACGGAAATAGCGAGAATACGGCGGCGTTGGCGCTGCAAAATTTGATACAGCTATTCGGGCATCAATTGCCCACATCTTGTGAAAGATTTGACCGCAGATCAGGTCACCAGGTCACGTCATCGCTGGTGACGTGACCTGGTGTCAACATTACCTCAATTTTTGTCTGTGGTCGTCCTAAAGCCACAGTTTTTTTTCTGAGAGATTCGAAACTTGCAGGATGTCATAAGGTCGTAAACTCAATTCCTACAATTCAAGTACCTACGATTCATCTCGTTTTGTTTTTTTCGGTTTCGGTAAGGTCAGGTAAATTTCGTGACCTCCCAATTATAAGTCAACTGGAAAATATGCAAGTACTTCCTATTCAGAGAATATGCATTGGAGTGGGCAAATTATTTCAAAATCATGTTATTTTAGCTCATTCTTGATGACCCCGGTGCAATTGCTGCTCAGTGACCTCTGCAAGGTCAGCTGGGCCATCTGAGGTCACCAGCTTGTTTTTGCCAATTACTCTTGTTGGAATACAGGTCGAGACGTGCGAATGACACCTCTGCGTTTGTCTCGTCGAGTCGCGTCGCCCCATATGCAATATGACCTACTTGGGTAACCAAATCACCTATGTTTAACCGATAAAAAGTTATTCACCAACATTTAAAAAAAAAATGACCTCGTGACCTTCGGTGATCTCTGGAGCCTAAACTATTTACCTCGGCTGAAATCTGATGACAAGTGCGATAGTATTTGTATAGCTTTCGATTACTTGTTTCCCCTTTATTCCTAGCTATCATAGTTCCCGATATATTTGGTGGTGTTCGAAGTGAAATCTTAAAACTGGAAGATCGGACCTCTGGTGACCTCAATATTGACCTGAGCGAAAACAAAATACCAGACATAATTTCGAATGTCCTTGTCGAGAGATTTCCAACGTTTTTTCCGCGTCTTCGTAGCCCTTTTAGTTTTCGAGTTAGAGGGAGGGGTTCATTTTGACCCCAACCCCAACCAGGGCGAAGTTGTCTCAGACGCCCACCGGGCGCGGGATATGGCAGTCTTGTTCGCCAATGAGGAGGCGGGAGACGGTGATGCTTTGTTGCAACGTTCCGGACAGAGACTAATAAAGTGTTCCATTTGTTCCAACAGGCGATGTCGGTTGCCTCTTCCCATAAACGTCACTGATCATCATCCTTTCTTGCAGGTCTCGCCAAACTGGTCTCTGAACACAACATCTTCAACAGCTCTGGACAGGATTGCGAAAGCGGATACGTCAAACGACGCCATGGCCACATAAGTGGGCACAAAACGAAGACAGACGAAGACAGTAGATCCATTACCTATTGTGATCTCAACAAAGGCCGGAAACTGACCGACAACCGGCGAATATACACATACGAGAAGCTCTGCAGATGTGACGATTGCGGGAAGATGTTTACTCGACAGCCTGATCTGACCAGCCACCGCCGAATTCACACAGTTGAAAAGCCCTCCAGTTGTGACGACTGCGGCAAGATGTTTGCTCAGCTGAACCATCTGACCCTTCACTGCCGGATTAACACTGGGGAAAAACCCTACAGATGTGACTATTGTGGGAAGATGTTTACTGATTGGAGTCAAATGTCCGTCCACCGCGGGCTACACACTGAGAAGATGCCCTACAGTTGTGACGATTGCGGGAAAATGTTTATTTTCCAGGGCAATCTGACCGGTCACCGCCAGACGCACATAAGCAAAAAGCCCTACACATGTGACGATTGCGGGAAGGTGTTTAATCGACAGGCCGATCTGATCCGTCATTGTCGGATACACAATGGCAAGAAGCCATACAGATGCGACGTTTGCGGGAAGATGCTTACCAGTCAGAACCATCTGATCGATCATCATTGTCGGATACATACAGGCGAGAAGCCCTACATATGTGACGATTGCGGGAAGGTGTTTACCTGTAAGAGCGATCTGGTCCGTCATTGTCGGATACACACAGGTGAGAAGCCCTACAGATGTGACGATTGCGGGAAAATGTTTACTCTACTGTGCTCTCTGACCCGTCACCGTCAGACGCACACAGACAAAAAGCCCTACACATGTGACGATTGCGGGAAGGTGTTTAATCGACAGGACGTTCTGACCCGTCACCGCCGGATTCACCCTACAGATGAGACGACTGCGGGAAAATATTAACTGTTCGGAACACTATGATCTGTCACCGCCGGATACACACATGGGAGAAGCTTTACTGCTCTGACGACTGCGGGAAGATATTTACTCGACAGACTCGTCACCGCCGGATACAGAAACACGGAATAAAGGCTACAAATGTGCCACGTGTGAAATGACATTGATTACAAAGGACAATATGATGAGTCATTGCATGATGGAGAGGCGCTAGAAGCCCTTCAGATGTAACGAATGTAGCAAGACAAATTATAGCAATCTAACTCGACACTTGAAATGACACGCAGAGAACATATCGTGCCCCTTTGGGGACTACGGGATGATGTTTGCTGGAAAGAGATGTTTGACGCAGCACCTCCGCGGACAGATTCAGTATCAATTGAGGACGAAAATGGTGAGATGTTGGTTTTGAGCTGTGTTTGCCTAATAGTGTTGTATAAATAATTGTTTCCTTACAATATTGTTTTCTTCTAACCGCCACCCATTAATAGGTGACCAGGAGTGTCCCCGCCCTCGATCTCAACGACGCACGACACCTTACGTTAAAGGGAAATAATGACCTTTTTCCACTAAAATGGAGTTAGCACTTGAAATCGCCAGACGAGATCAAAATATATTGTAAATTCATCACATTTTGCATGAAAACTTTCCTACCGAAAGATATTTCAAGTTAAAGTTGATAAGCGTTCCACACTTTTAACGACCGGTACTTGCACTATTTCTGAGCTTTTGTCAAGTACTTTTGGTCCTCATCAAACTGCGGGCTTTTCCCGTATTGTTTTTTTACGCAATGGAGTGGAAAATATATTGTGCGTTCTGCTTGTTGTGATTATATGCCCGGCGGTCTTCTAAAACTAACAGCGATTGGACAAAGTGGCAATAAAATCGGAAGCTCATCGATGCACATCAACGCGGCATAGTTAGTGGTTGCGACCCTCAATTTGTGAAAATCGATTCATTTGTTTTCAACATTAGGAGTTGTGTATAGTTTGTCTGTGGCTGTATATAACACTATGCTTTATTTTATCATGAAAAATAATAATTTTTCCCAAAAAACTAACGAACAATAACACAAAACTGGCAATTAAATCAGAAGCTCATCGATGCACATCGACGGCGACCTATTTAGCGTCGGCGATTTGTTTACAAAGTCATTGGCATGCTTCTCGGCGCACTTAACCATCTCGGCGCACTTGGCGAGTTGTTCCTGATTAGTATACCCAAGTCCCGTAGCAGGCTTTGTTAATAACGTCACTGGTGCCATTCTTGTGTAGCATTGCAAAATATATCTGATTTCGAGTTGAAAGCTAATTAAAGACTTATTCAAATTATTGTTTTTAAGTTTGAATTGTCTTGTTAATCATTATTAAAGGTATTTTATCACTGTATTTCATAGTAGTTGACACTTCAGAAACTTGTGACGTAATAATATTGTATCCAATATGCATTTCCCTCACCTTTTGCTATTGTGGCGCAGTGCCGAGTGCTTTGCGAATACTAGCTTGCCTGGGGTTCAATTCATTCCGCTCTTATTTTATTCGAGTTGGTATAGTTTGCATGTTGTTGTTATTCATGACTTATATTGATAGTCAGTCATGCATCACGGATGCTTCACGGATTGCTTCACGGATCAGAGCGCTGCTCGAACGCACGCTAGTAGCGCTTTCGTTCTCCATGGCAACCAGGCGTGAGCCAATGAAAAGCCAGAACGTATTCCCTTTCTGCCTTTTGATTGGCTGACGCCTGGTTGCCATGGGGAACGAAAGCGCTACTAGCGGGTGTCCGAGCAGCGCTCAGTTTGATCGTAAATGTCACAGAGCCTCCACAAATGCCGCACTCGATGTTAGCAATGGTAGGGAAGGACGAATTTGTCAATGACCTTCATGAAGTACACAAGGTACTTGTTTTGTATTTTTTCCAAACTTACAACTTTGAATTTGGGAATAATTTTATTTAATTCTTAAATTTAAATAAAATAATTTTAAAAACATAACGGTAGCCTAAGAAATTGTTGCTAACAAAATCAAAAGGTCATTATTTCCCTTTAACACCAGAGAACAAAAAAGAAAATGTCGCGGCACTCTCAGCTAAGAAATGGAAACAAAAATAGAAAAGCATATGAAGAGAGGTGGTTTGGGTGGTTATTCATGTGGTGATATAAGAGAAGGCGGAAAGTAGTCATTGTTGAAAACAGCAAATGACTGCCCCCCAACTACGTCCCAGGATATCATCCTCACTCATTCTCATCCAGGACAGGATGAGGATGGATGCATTCACTCATCCTCATCCAGGACAGGATGAGGATGGATTGATTCACTGTGTTAATAAAGGGGATATCAGTCATACAGGGCGGAGGACAAATTCTGGTCTATTTTCAAGCTTTTCTTGCTGGTACTTTGGTACCCTACTCAGCTAAGCGTAGCTTGTTGCTGAGTAGGGATCCCGAAGCCAGCGCCAATGAATGGGTATATACCTAATGATACCATATAATAATATATATGGTATTATGTATTAGGAAATGATAATGGATCGTCTGTGGATAATATATGACAGGAGAGGTGATTATGATATATAGGACAAATATGAAATCCGAGAATATTTCGCATTGTTCTTATGCAATGAACATCAAAGGTGATACACTCAGTACCTACCAATACGTAAATTATGTGTATGCGGACAATAAGAGTTGTAACATTGTATTATTCTTGTTAAGTGTTGCATAATATTATTATTGTATGATTGTAATCACGTATATTATTATTACTATGTCAAGCTGACAAGTGTTTCTTACATATTGTAAGAATTAACCAAATACAATACTTTGTATAATAGTCTTAGATGTTGGAATATCGTTTAAGTTTGGAAATTGAGGGGCTATGATATTATTCCATAGCTTAGGGCCAAGGCAACTGGTGATGAATAATCGATAGTTGCGGTTTGAGAATGGTTGCTTTAAATGTTTAGTTTGCCTTCCGTGAGGACTATTAGCTTCATGTATTCCAAATATTTTGTCAAAAGCTATTGGTAACTGCTTAGTTATGCACTTTTACATTACAATGATCATCTGTGATTTTGCTATATCGGCTAACTTCAATATGTTATATTGTTTGGAAATTGGCTCTGAACTATGTGGGGGGGGGGGGGGGTATACATATTCAATCAGTCTCACAGCCCTCTTTTGTAAAATCACTAGCTTTTCAAGCTGAGAATTATAGTTACTACCCCAGATCATGCAACAATAATTCAGATAGGGAAGAATTAGACTATTATACAAAGTATGCGCAGTTCTTTTTTCTAAGCAGCAGGCACGTAGCCAAGGGGAGGGCGGCGGGGGCGGCCGCCCTCCCCTGGAGGCCAGGAGGGCCCTTTTCGGTGCGCGAGGGCCCTTTTCGGCGCGCGCAGCGCGCCGAAAAGGTCCGACGAGACCGCGCGAAGCGCGGTATCATAGGCTCTTTACTCCACGAAGCGTGGTCTTTAGAGAGTTTAGAAGACTTCAGAGGCCCTTTAGGGTCACCAGGGCCCTCTCTGAAAGACTAGAGGGCCCATTGGACGTTCAAAAGAGCCCTGTGCATGTCAGAGGGGCCCCTGACTAGACCGAAAGGGCCCCCGAGCGGGTCAGAGGGCCCCCTGAGTACGTCGAATGGGCCCCCTGAACACGTCGAATGGGCCCCTAGCCAGCACAGAGGGGCCCCTGGGCAGGTTGAGAGGCCCCTGAGCATGTCGACAGGGCGACAAAGCGGCCAGCGCAGACCTTTGCCAGGTCATAAGGGCCCCTGAGCAGGTTGGAGGACAGCAGCAGGTTGAGCAGGTTGGAGGTTGGAGGTTTGGACAAACGACACAAGATAGGCCCGTTCCCTCTATGGACAGCTTTGTAGTATCAGAAAGTGAAGTACTGTCCATGTTGAATTCACTGGACCCCAATAAATCGACAGGACCAGACGATATTCCAACAAAATTACTTAAAATATCCGCTATCTTAATTGTAGGACCATTGACTAAATTATTTAACAAATCTCTAAAGCAAGGCATATTTCCAAATTCATGGAAAACTGCCAACATAAAACCTATTTATACAAACAAAGGATCACCAGCTAACCCCACAAATTATCAGCCAATATCTCTCCTAAGCTGCATTTCAAAGATGCTGGAAAAAATAGTTTTCAAAAACATATATACACATTTATCAAACCACAATCTACTTTCAGACAAACAGAGCGGGTACAGACCAAAGCACAGCACACAACTTCAACTATTTGACCCACAATCTGTATAAAGAACTCGACTCAGGACGTGAATTTACAGCAATCTACTTGGACATCTCTAAATATTTTGACAAGATTTGGCATGACGGACTTTTAGAAAAGTGCAAAACTGACTTTGGACTGACTGGAACATCCCTGACATGGCTGCAATCTTACCTGACAAACAGGACACACAAAGTAATTGTAGAAAATAGCTCTTCTTCTCTACAGACTATAAACGCCGGATGCCCTCAAGGCTCCGTTCTTGGTCCGTTGCTAGCATTAATGTATTTGGACGGACTTTCTACGATGACAACAAATGACACCCTCTTCTTCGCCGACGACACATCACTTTACGCTTCCCACAACAACAACGATTTTGGTACGACACAGACATCTCTACAAAGTGACCTTAACAACATCTACAAGTATGGTCAAGATTGGAAAATCATATATAATGGCTCAAAAACGATACAGCAAACATTCTCACTCAAAAAGACACCTAATATTCCTCAACTAATTTTCGATGGCCAGGTAATCCCAGTCAACCAAAGTCATAAACATCTTTCCAACGATCTCAAATTCAAAACGCACATAAATGACATTATCAAAAAGATAAATAGAGCCATGGGCCCAATATACCCAATAGTACCAATTAGTTATGTACCAAGAACCATTCTAGACCAAATATACTCAACATATATAAGACCTTACTTCGACTATTGTGACATAATCTACGACGGACTTATAACTGCGACAGACGCTTTAAGACTGGAAAGACTGAAAAACCGAGTTGCTCGGCTAATCACAGGTACGATGTTAAGGACACCGACGAATAAATTGCGACTTGAACTGGGCTGGACTTCGATGGTAAATAGACGACAAATTCATAAACTTATACTGTATCACCGTATTCAAGCACCTAACTCACAAATGCCTCTATACATTAATTCCATTCTCCCCGAGCCTAGGATATCACAAACTGGTAGAGAATTAAGAAACTCAGAAACACTCACACAGCCTTACAACAGAACTTCTGTATTCAAGAACTCTTTTATACCAAGTACCACTAAACTTTGGAACAAATTAGCCCTTTCCGTTCGCCAATCTAATCACATGTCCTTTAAACGCATTATTAAGGAACGTTTTAGCCCACCTCCTCCACCTACATTCTTCACTTCTGGCTCAAAGCGAGGCAATTTGCTACACACCAGACTTCGGGTAGGAGCATCTCAGCTCAATGCCCACCTGTACCAATTCCAACTCACCGATTCACCAAAATGTTCATGCAGCAACCAATCCGAAACTGTTGAACATTTCATTCTCAACTGCATGCTCCACAACAATTATCGAACGGTGATGCTAAATGAGTTATCCACCATTATCAATATCGACTTCACATCTCTAACAAAATCAGTTCAAATAGACATCACACTTAATGGTTACAGCCTTAGTCAGGTCAGCGGACGACGGGTAGCGTATTGTGTCAAAAAATATATTATGCATACTCAAAGATTTATATAAACACTTCAGGCTCTTCCCTCTCCCCTCCTCGGGCACTTGGCGGCGGCGGCGACTGGCTCTACGGGTGCGCGGCGGGCGGGCGTCCTTCCACGTGCGGCGGTCACTGATCTGAAGTGTACGAAACGAACTGCCGTGTGTGCGCGTGTGTGTTTGCGTGTATGTCTGCGTGTATGTCTGCGTGTATGTCTGCATGTATGTGTGAAAGCACTTGCTTGCAAGTTTGCATTTGTGAGTGTGTGTAAGTGAGCGTGTAGGCATGCGTGCCTGCACGCGTATGGGTGTGGAGAGAGGTGCCCAGATTTAAGTCTTGTGCTTATGTACCGATCTCCGATACTGTCTCGTACTAATATGCTATATGTTAATAAATATTATCAACTCAACTCAACCCCCATCGCTGCCTGAAGACACTTCTGTTCCCTATCTCCCCCTATTGCTGCCTGAAGACGCCTCTGTTCCACTATCGCCCTTTCATCGCTGCCTGAAGACGCCAGACGCCTCTGTTCCCCACATCTCCCCTATTGCTGCCTGAAGATGCCTTTGTTCCACCATCCCCCACATCGCTACCTGAAAACATCTCTGTTCCACCATGGCCCCCTTCCATCAGTGTGTGAAGACGCTTCTGTTCCACATCGCTCCCCCATCGCTGCCTGAAGACGCCTCTGTTCCACCATTTCCCCCTATCGCTGCCTGAAGACGCCTCTGTTCCCCATCTCCCCCATCGATGCCTGAAGACGCCTCTGTTCCACCATCGCCCCTCCCCACCGGTGCCTGAAAACGCCTCTGTTCCACTATCGCCCCCCATCAGTGCCTGAAGACGCCTCTGTTCCACCATCGCCCCCATTGCTGTCTGAAGACGCCTCTGTTCCCCGATCTCCCCTCCATCGCTTATACCTGAAGACGCTTCGGATCCAAATACTAATTCCACCTTCCCCCATCGCTGCCTGAAGACGCCTCTGTTCCACCATAGCCCCTCCCCCATCGGTGCCTGAAGACACCTCTGTAAGTTGTGATCGATAATGACGCCCTGTAAAGATGCGATCGATAGTGAAAAATAATCTTCCAATGACGTCATTAAACCGGCTGCAACGACCGCCATTTGTTCAGGCTCGTTACATTACCTACAATGTTGTGTACGAAAGTGTGACGCCTGCCCTACCAATACCGGGCTGTGCGCTGTCAGAGAGTGTACCCGAACGACGCTTGGGATAGGCTCCGCCTCCTGCTGTCGAGCAGCCGATCCTCAAGCTGACGTTCATCCTGCCTCCTCATTAGCCAATCACGTTTGGGGCATTATGAACCCTGGTCACTATGAACTCTGGGCACTTGTGAACCCTGGGCACTTATGAACTGTGGCACTTATAAGCTTTGACACTTATGAATCGTTGGCACTTATGATACCTACCCCGTGCAGGCACGTAGCCAGGATTTCGTCCAGGGGGGGGGGCGGCGCCTCGAAAGGGCCCCTTCCCGAGCGTTGAAAGGGCCCCCTCCCAAGCGTTGAAAGGCCCCCCCCCCAAAAAAAAAAACGCATGAAAAGGCACGTTACAAGGCTCTAAAATGCAGTATGGCAGGTATGGCATGGGCCATACCAACGTTTAGGAGCTGGAGTTAGCAAACTGCCACATCAACTTTGGAACCAGCGACACGAATTTGGAATCAGTTATATCAACTTGGAATATTTGTTAAACTCAAGATCTGGAACTCTTAAACAAATTGCGCCGCGGAGCGGCGCGAAAATTTTGAGCATTATGCCCTGGGTTGCTTTCTCATCAATGCGTTGCATTGCGTATGGTGCGGACCTCTAACATTGCTATATTGTGCGTTTAGAAGTGCGGGGAAAAGGTGCTAAAATGAACTATTTTGCCCAATAATATAGGAAAGTAGCAGCATAAATGCGCCGAGAAACTGACCGATTTTTCCCTAACCCGCATATAATTGAATTTGTAATTAAATTGCGCCGCGGAACAGCGCGAAAATTTTGAGTTTGATTCCCTGTACAACTGTATTCTTACTGTTGAAAGGCCCAAGGTCCCTTCAGATCGTCTAGGGGCCCCTCTGACCTTTTCTACGCCTTTCCGACCTGTGCGTGTGCAGGGACTCATCTGGGATCCGCGAAGCGAAAAGACATGATGTGGAGCGGGTGATATATATATATATATATATATATATATATATATATATATATATATATATATATATATATATATATATATATATATATAATACAAAGAGGGCTTACTCTACAGGAAAAAATAAAATCGGATCTTTAGGGTATATTGTAGCACCCTGACGAAGGGTTTTACAATATACGCGAAAGCTCCGCTTTTAATATTTGTATTGTGGAGTAAGTCCTCTTTGTATTTAATCTTCATCTGCGATCTCTACGTGCTTTGACCCTTCCGGTCTCACCAGAGACTCCTCTGACCTTCCAAGAAGCTCCTCTTGTGTGTCAAGGGCCCCATTCGGCCTGTGCAGAGGTCCTTCCGACCTGGCCAGGGACTGCACTGGCTGCTTTGTCGCCCTGCCGACATGCTCAGGGGCAGGGGCGGCGGATTGCTGGGCGCAGGGTACTGTAGCGTGGTACATCTCCAATTAAAATCTCCTATTAAAACTATGTGTGACCATTGACAGTAGCCGGCCGGCGTGAAGACCGAACCCAGCCGGCCACCGCCCTTCTCTCCAGACAAAAACGACACTGGTAAAAAGACCAGTGCGCGACCGTCTAGACCGCGCGTTTCAACAAAGTCATGATGGCCGCCATTAGCAGGCAGCCATTAGCAGTCAGTTATGACCCGCAGGGAACGCGAGCCTGGCGAAGCTCCCTCTGAATCCTATCATTCAACGTGAACCCGCACCGTCAGCGAACCACGTCATTCAGCGTGAACCCGCACCACCAGAACCGCCACACCCTTTCCCTCCCCATCCCATCCCCTCTCCCCCCAGCCTCCCCGACGCACGCGCGACCGGCGCACCGCGGGACGTCACGGGTCTCAAGACGTTACCTAATAAGGGCATCGGAGCGTTAGCAATGACAGCATGCAATTGCGGCGTAAGCTGAAGAATAAAATAAATCAAAATAACCAGAGGAACTGATGGGAAGTTACTGATTGAAGAACTGATGCCAAGAGCAAATCGTGAAAGTAATTGATCACCATATCCTATCGACATATCTATGATCGGCGGTGGAAAAGCGATAGATCATTACGGATAAAGTGATATGATGGACCAATCTGGATGCAAATGCAGAGGCAATGACCACAACGCCTTACCAAATCACTGTAGCAAGGATATAAATAATGTATACAATATCCAGACTGGGTATGAAAACGCATTCAGGAAAGGAGAGAAACTACCATTTAAAAGAATGCAGGTACAAGATAGATCAGCAAGAAATATGCAGCACCAGCAACGTATCACGAAACAAGAACTAAAAGGGCGTATCCCGTTATCAACAATTAAATCCGACTAAAGAAGTCAGATAAGTTATTTTTCCAGAAGGTTCTAAGCTCAAAATTGAAGAAGAAACGGCGTCAGCAGCTTGGAGAATTTGTAAGCACCAAGTACAGAGACGCTCGGCCAATCAGAGGACGCAGGGTCTTGCCACACCCTGCAGCTGCCGGCGGCCAGCTGAGCCAGGAGACTATATAAGGACGCAACGTCGCACAGAAGGGGCTCAGTTTTCAGTAATCACAGGAGGCGGGGACTGGAGGACAGCCGACGACGGGAGGAGGCAGACTGCACGGGCGGCGGCAGCCGCCCGCTGGACGAGACGACGCGGACAGGAGATCGGTAATCAGGAGGAGACGTGGACTGGAGGACAGCCGCCGACAGCCGCCCGCCGGACCGAGGTGACAGCCGCAGACAGCCGCCCGCCGGACAGAGGTACAGCCGCCGACAGCCGCCGCCGGACAGAGGTGACAGCCGCAGACAGCCGCCCGCCAGACAGAGGTGACAGCCGCAGACAGCCACCCGCCGGACAGAGGTGACAGCCGAAGACAGCCGCCGCCCGACAGAACATGGATATGTGATCCCTGCAACGGTGGGACAGGACAGGACATGGACAGGACAGGGAGGTGTCATTCCTGCAACAGTGGTCAGAACAGGACAGGGAGGTGTGATCCCTGCAACAGTGGGCAAGGACAGGCCAGGGAGGTGTGATCCCTGCAACAGTGGGCCAGGACAGGCCAGGGAGGTGTGATCCCTGCAACAATGGGTCAGGACAGGCCAGGGAGGTGTGATCCCTGCAACAATGGGTCAGGACAGTGCTGGGAGGTTTGATCCCTGCAACAATGGGTCAGGACAGTGCTGGGAGGTTTGATCCCTGCAACAGTGGGACAGGACAGGTCAGGGAGGTGTGATCCCTGCAACAATGGGTCAGGACAGTCCAGGGAGGTGTGATCCCTGCAACAATGGGTCAGGACAGGCCAGGGAGGTGTGATCCCTGCAACAATGGGTCAGGACAGTGCTGGGAGGTTTGATCCCTGCAACAATGGGTCAGGACAGTGCTGGGAGGTTTGATCCCTGCAACAGTGGGACAGGACAGGGAGGTGTGATCCCTGCAACAGTGGGACAGGACAGGGAGGTGTGATCCCTGCAACAGTGGGATAGGACAGGGAGGTGTGATTCCTGCAACAGTGGGACAGGACAGGGAGGTGTGATCCCTGCAACAGTGGGTCAGGACAGGACAGGACAGGGAAGTGTGATCCCTGCAACAGTGGGACAGGACAGGACAGGGAGGTGTGATCCCTGCAACAGTGGGTCAGGACAGGACAGGACAGAGATTAAATAGTATCGGAGCTTGGAGGAGAGGCATGCCGGCTTGTGTGCCCGATCCTTGTATCGAAAATCTATCAGCGTGGCAAAACATGTAAATGAAAGTGCTCGTGGAAAATTATGCCCAGACCGAGTGATATCGGCTGGCCGCATATCACAGGGAGGTTACAAGTAGTTAAGTCCGAGACTGCGGGTGCCAAATGCCCAGAGGATGATCGGTTGGCGCAGAGACAAGAGGGCGAGGGAGGAAGGATAAGAGGGAGGAGGAGGCCTGACGTGCCTCAGAAGTCACTCTAGGTTAGACGGGAAGATCTCCTCTAGAGATTCCCGGGCGCCCGCAGCCGGTATATAGGCAAGGACATCCGCGTAGCCCGCCGTCGATGCCGGTCAATGTTAACTCAGAAAGTTGGTCCGGCGGAGCCCCAAGGTGTGGCCCGGATGGAGGTCATAGGTCAGGAGGAGCCCAAGGTAAGGTGGTGGGCCCGGATAGAGGACCCAGGTCCGGCGGAGCCCAGGTCGGAGGCCCGGACAGTAGGTATAGGGGCCTCTCCCGGACAGAGAGGATAAGACGGGCAGTAAAGCGTAATCGGTGTTTCATATAAGTCCTATGAATAAACTAGCTCCATTTTAAAGTAGGAATCGGACGGATTACATTGAATGCATATATTCTGGGCGGCCCACGCAGCAATGCTGTCGTTCAGCGGAGCGCTACTGGGATTTCGTATTGATGAGGACATTTATCCTACTTGGGAGTCACTCATCCAGCTGGCATCCGACACTACTGGGAGGGAATTTTGGGGGTGCACAAATTACTATGGGCGTATGAAAGCGGAATGTCTGTAGCTGAGAGAGTGACAGTAGAGGTGGAGAATTGTCAAAATGCCAGGGGGTGCTTTTCACCGGTGGCTCTCAAATCCAAGTTGTAGCGAGAGGACGAGGAGAGAGGTTGGCGGTCGTTATGGCCGTTTAAGCGCGATGGACCGTAACATAAAAGGAAGCAAGCGGCACGAAAATGGATACAATCATCAGTGACAAGATGCATCGAAAACCCAATATGGAGTTTCATGTTATGGTCTCTGGAAACTATTTTTTTTTGCACTACGGCTGCCCCCCCCCCCCCCCCCAAAAAAAAATGCTTCGAGTCACATCAAGAATGGTAATGTATTTGAACTTGTAAACGATGGGAAGGGAACAAAAAGTCACAGTGCGAACCTATAAACCTTCAAGTCACATAATATCGGCACCGAAATGACGAAGTCGTCAATGCTGACCTGACCGTGTTCACTTTTTTTTCCTTTTTCATTTATTAATTAAATGTGTCTCGATATCTAAAAAACCTACATTAAACAACACAACGCAGAAGAAACCACGGTCCGGTCGGCAGCGGTCCGGGCAGCTGCTCGGCGGGGCCTCGGATAGCACAGCGGCGATGGGCGGACATGCCGCAGCGAGAGGTGTGGCGCCAGGAGCTGTGCGCGGAGATGCGGGAGGCCTGCCCCTGTCCGCCGGCCCGGGGCGCGAATTGCCCTATCAGCGAAACAGCGATTCTTAAGCGCCAGCTACGGCGCCGGGTTGGGCAATCCGCGCCCCGGGCCGGCCGACCGGCCCCACAAACATGCTGAGGGACGGTAAGACTGAATATCATTACGAGCGAGCGCGGAGAGCTCGCTCGTCTTTCCGTGGTATATGGGAAAATCTGAATATGAGCGGCCCGACCCGGCCCGTGGCGACGCTTTTGACACGCTAATATCTCTGCAACCGCACGTCCGATTGACAAGCGGGCTTCTTTGCCGAGCAGCCCCATCCAACCTACCCTGTTTGAGACCAGTGTCGACTCACATGGGTGATTACCACTGCGCATGGCGCGTACCGTGTGAGGGGTGTTGAAAAGTGTTTTCTCGCAAAAACTCTGCAACGGCTAAGCCGATTGTGGGCAAACTTGGTGTGTGGTTAGGGACCCCTCAGCCGCCGCCTTCCCACAAGTCAAGGGTGTGGTGCCTCTGCACGTGCGCACGTGCACACCCCTATTATATATCTCAGGAACCGCCGAGCCGATTGTGTTCAAAGTTGATGTGCGGTTAGGGAGCATTCATCCACCACTTTCCCATAAGTCAGGGGTGGCATCCCTTTGCACGTGCGCACGTGCGCACCCCTATTCTATATCTCAGGAACGGCTGAGCCGGTTGTGTTCAAATTTGGTGTGTGGGTATGGACCTCTCAGTCGCCACTTTCCCCACAAGTTCGGGGTGGGGTGCATGTGCACGTGGGCACGTGCGCACCCCTTTTTGTATCTCAGAAACTACTTGCCCGATCAATTTGAAATTCGCCATACATTTCCTTCGCGCTCGCTCGTTCATCGCCAACTATGGCGTCTTACTGGTACAATAATCTTTTATCATAAATATTACTATTGTAAAATTTTCATATTATCCTCACCACATCCCCACAATCGCGTGCGCCACCAGACTGTATTCAAAAGTCAAGACGCCTGTTTGATTGTTTATCTTGATCTGAGCCCCATGGTTCTGGCGCACTTGGTGATGGAAATGATCTGAGACCGTGCTGCGCATAAGGATTAAGTGATGTAATTACGGTTGTAAAACCAAAAGTTTATATTAACCCTCGCCATACGGGATCTTTTATCACCTTCGCCCTACGGGGGGGGGTCCTAAAAAGACCCCCTGTTAACTTCCAAACCAAGCAACATAGAACAACGCGATAAGAACCAACATGTTGCCTGTCATGTTTGGAATCTAACGAGTGACCTTCTAGGTCAAGTGAATGACCTCGATCGACCACGCCCAGAGCAGCGATTTTGCTGTCAGAAAACCTAAAAATGAGAAATTGATAAATGTAAATAAAAAGGCATGTTTCTAGACCAGTTTTGTCTCAGAAATGCAGAAAAGGTAATTATTTATTCGTATCTGGTCAAAAAAAGGCAAAAAAGTTATTAAAAAATGACGTCATGCATTTCTTACACTTAGGGAGCCATCACTTGGTCACAAATAGAGATATTTCTTTGAAATTTGGTTTGAGTATTTCCCAAACTCAGTTCTCTCACATAGATTCCATTTTTTAACATCTTTGAAAATTTTGATTTTGTGGTGATTTTTCCCCAAAAAATCAGTTTTGGTTTATTTTGGGGGTCAAAACCCCCAAATTTCATAAATCCGAGATTGTCATTGTAAAGACAATTATATTTTATATCTCTGCTTAATTGTTTGCCATTTGGTTTACAACTCTGTTTTCTACGATTTTTCAAACATTTATAGTTTTTCCACCAACATGACGTCATCAAAACATCATTATTTTCCAAATTTCTAAACAAAAATTGAATTCAATTTTACAGCGAACGTATAATTGTTGTATACTTAGCTACTGAAAATTTGAGCAAAATGCACCGCATGTCTAAAAAGTTATGCAAGAAAAACCTCGGGGGAGGGGGGGGGGGGGTCATTTTAGGACCCCCGTAGGGCGAGGGTTAAGTATGCTCCTAAAATATTTTTTAATAACAATTATACTATTTTGACAACCACAAAAGATGTTAATGTATGGATGTACGCATAAAGTTTGATGTGGTCTGTCAAGAGTTTACATATGACGTCATTAACAAATATTTTTGTTCCACTTCACGCATTCGCTTACATTTATCCTTAATCAATATTTTATTGACTCGATGTGCGGCGAAATGTGACGGCGGTGGTCGTGTTTTGTGATTTTAAATGCCCTTTTTAGGTTAGTTATGCTGCTTGTGTTGCTTTTTTTCAATTTACATTTTTTAGATTGACTATTAGTTGTTCTTTAAAGGGAAATAATGACCTTTTTCCACTAAAATGGAGTTAGCACTTGAAATCGCCAGACGAGATCAAAATATATTGTAAATTCATCACATTTTGCATGAAAACTTTCCTACCGAAAGATATTTCAAGTTAAAATTGATAAGCGTTCCACACTTTCAATGACCGGTACTTGCACTATTTCTGACCTTTTGTCAAGTACTTTTGGTCCTCATCAAACTGCGGGCTTTTCCCGTATTGTTTTTTTACGCAATGGAGTGGAAAATATATTGTGCGTTCTGCTTGTTGTGATTATATGCCCGGCGATCTTCTAAAACTAACAGCGATTGGAAAAAGTGGCAATAAAATCGGAAGCTCATCGATGCACATCAAGGCGGCATAGTTAGTGGTTGCGACCCTCAATTTTTGAAAATCGATTCATTTGTTTTCAACATTAGGAGTTGTGTATAGTTTGTCCGTGGCTGTATATAACACTGCTTTATTTTATCCTGAAAAATAATAATTTTTCCCAAAAAAACTAACGAACAATAACACAAAACTGGTAATTAAATCAGAAGCTCATCGATGCACATCGACGGCGACCTATTTAGCGTCGGCGATTTGTTTACAAAGTCATTGTCATGCTTCATGGCGCACTTAACCATCTCGGCGCACTTGGCGAGTTGTTCCTGATTAGTATACCCAAGTCCCGTAGCAGGCTTTGTTAATGACGTCACTGGTGCCATTCTTGTGTAGCATTGCAAAATATATCTGATTTCGAGTTGAAAGCTAATTAAAGACGTATTCAAATTATTGTTTTTAAGTTTGAATTTTCTTGTTAATCATTATTAAAGGTATTTTATCACTGTATTTCATAGAAGTTGACACTTCAGAAACTTGTGACGTAATAATATTGTATCCAATATGCATTTCCCTCACCTTTTGCTATTGTGGCGCAGTGCCGAGTGCTTTGCGAATACTAGCTTGCCTGGGGTTCAATTCATTTCGCTCTTATTTTATTCGAGTTGGTATAGTTTGCATGTTGTTGTTATTCATGACTTATACTGATAGTCAGTCATGCATCACGGATGCTTCACGGATTGCTTCACGGATCAGAGCGCTGCTCGAACGCACGCTAGTAGCGCTTTCGTTCTCCATGGCAACCAGGCGTGAGCCAATGAAAAGCCAGAACGTATTCCCTTTCTGGCTTTTGATTGGCTGACGCCTGGTTACCATGGAGAACGAAAGCGCTACTAGCGGGTGTCCGAGCAGCGCTCAGTTTGATCGGAAATGTCACAGAGCCTCCACAAATGCCGCACTCGATGTTAACAATGGTAGGAAAGGACGAATTTGTCAATGACCTTCATGAAGTACACAAGGTACTTGTTTTGTATTTTTTCCAAACTTACAACTTTGAATTTGGGAATAATTTTATTTAATTCTTAAATTTAAATAAAATAATTTTAAAAACATAACGGTAGCCTAAGAAATTGTTGCTAACAAAATCAAAAGGTCATTATTTCCCTTCAAGTGAATTTTACAGGTTTGGTTGGTATTTATTAAGGATTAAACAAGGTATAGGTAGTCTGGTGTATCCATAGCTCCATTCTGATTATTTTTTTAGGGGAGAGTAGATGGTACCTTTCTTAAAAAATAACCAAACTTAAAAAAAAAATGAAGTACACTGGTTTCGGAGATACGTACTTGACAGTTAAAAAAAAATTATATGTATAAATATCCTTGCATTATTTATATTATAGGAAATGCCAAATGTGTCAATTTTACAATTGTAGTCAATTTTAGGTGGACTACAGGACTTGATCACGCCCATCTTGCCTCTCTTGGATCTGCTAGTGGAAATATGTTCATGTTGTATCAAAACCCTCTTACATATTGATATATAACTGTCTAGGTTGATGTTCCATCCCTTTCTACACCACACTCTTGGTTTTTACCCACTTTTGACTTTCCTGCAAAGCTGGAGACCGGGCTTGATCGTTCTCAGGATGAACAGGATCATTCGCCATTGCTCATTGTCCATGGGAGCATAGGTAATGGGGATGCCTTACCTATGTTATTCAACCTTTGCATGCCTGAGACCTCGTATTGAAATATGTGTCTAAAACAGTATCATGACATGATACTTGATAGCTTGACAGGCTACTGTAGAAGCCAAAAAATGTTACAGTTATGCAATTTGTTCTATCAGTTTAGACTTTTGCTTGTGTTATGTTAGTTGAACAGACCTCAGACCAAAAGAGGGGGTGCTTTTGACAGTGAGGGGGTGCACTTTTGAGCTCAGGGGGTGCTTGAGCACCCCAAAACCCCTAATTCTCCGCCCCTGAGTGGCAGTGAGGATGACGAAAGATAATTATTAGGTTAAGACCCAGTAGGAGTGGTGCAAACTCAGTCAGGACAGCCGGACGGATCATTACTCGAAGGTAAGTAAAACGTAGCACCGCTGGCATACGACAAGTGGGGGATTAGGTTTTGGGAGTTAAGCAGGTGTTAAATGGGGAGGAATAACTGGACGGATGACCTAACTTACGAATCGACTTAAGATTTTAAAGGAAGATCTGAATCACGAAGGTTGGCAATGGTCACCAGAGCGTCACACCCGACGCTAATCCTACACACCTCCCCGTTGTATCGACCTCACCCTCATGGGCGAGACCCTGCCTCCCGTCCTCGAGCAGTGAAATGGCATGTCGGTGAACCAGCCTATACGATGGACCAGGATGATCAGCCTCTCAAAATTTAAAAGCATCTACCACCATCAGATGTTTTGTACGCGGAAGGGGATCTTGCTACACTACGCTATCATCATCATCATCATCAACATGTTTATTGTTTTATAACATATTTATATGGTATACATAAGGTAGAGTTGGCGCAAAAGCTGGGGAGCTTGACTCTAGGCGCCAACTCTAACACATCATCAGGTACCTAATAACTCAACCGCCGCCGTATCACCGGTCATCGCGCGCAGCAGATCATACACCGCGCGCCCCGCCGGAGGAGCGGACCCACCAGAGCTTGCACAGGACTACGATTTAATAAACACCAGTGAATCTGTGAGAGTTTTGCAAGTAGTTTTGGAAGTGACGGACCACCGCGCGGCCGCCGCCGTTACTGAGACTCGTGCCGTGCAACAGGATTTGTGATTGGATGGATCTGGACTCCTGCGTGAAGTTGTAGTGTAGACTCTGGGATATGTTGCTAATCAATTCGCTTCTATGACAAGTGTATATCGGGCATGAAAAGATAAAGTGTGTTGTGTTTTCTTGTGGGTGCCCGCAGGGACATACCGGGGAGTCTGACTTCTGAATTATGAACATGGGGCGTTTAGTTGGGACATGTCAGTTCTCAATCTGGTGTGGAGAATGTTGCTTGCTTTAGTTCCATGTGAATAATATAAGGGGGGCTTGGGTATACCTAACTGCTGTGTAATCTGTTTTTTGAAGTCGGGATAAGGGAGCTGTTTCGTGGCTTCTGGTAATTGGTTCCATTGGTTTCCGGTGAGAGTGAAGAAGGAGCGCTGGTGTGACGTAGTGCGAGTTTGAACTAGGGTGTAATGGTTTGCGTTTCTTAGTGTCCTGTTCGTGTCGTGTTCGCGTGAATGTGGCATGATGGCGGTGATGTAGCTGGGTGTGTTGTGACGTTCGGGTGCAGTTAACACGCGCCCTGGAGGGGAGGGGCGAAATCCGCCCACCCCTCTGGTTTTTCGAGGATAGCGCAAAAACGGCGGCGCGCAGCGCCGCCGTTTTTTGTATACCTTTTTAGAAATGAACTGACCGCATTATGTAAAATTCTTGGCCTCAGGTCATCTCAGGTCATGTCACCAGACCAGGTCACGTGATGATCTCAACTCCAAAACGTTTGCAGTAGTACCACAGCCACAGTTTTACGCCGATCGGTTTCAATCTTGCAGGACTTCATAAGGTCATAGATACCAACAATTTGTTTATCTCGGATTTCTAATATCGGTGACCTAAGGTCAGGTCAATTTTGTGACCGCCAACACGGTTGTATCAATAACTATCGACATAATGAAGATAGAGAAGATAAAACTGTACCAATATGTTTGTCTCGTCGAGACACGTCTCCCAATATGCAACATGACCAACTGGGTTCACCACTTGACCTTGACCTGAGGTCAAATTTCTCAGTTGACCTAACTCGGTCACCATGAATATGATTCTAAGTGCCTTGACAAGACGCACGCGATGGCGTAAACATTATTGCTTTATCTTTATTAGGTAAAAGGTTATTTGGGGAAAACAGTTTTGAAAACAAAATCACCTTTTTGACATTCGATGACCTCTGGAGCCTAAACTATTGACCTGAGCTCAAATCTGCAATCGACACCTATGTCGATTGCATTTTTCAATGACTTTCGATTGCTTTTTTCCGTTTGCTGCTAACTATCATAGTTCCCGAGATATTTGGGGGTGTTCGAACCGAAGTCTTGAAAACTTGAAAATCTGACCCTTGATGACCTCTGGTGACCTCAATATTGACCTGAAAAAAAATGAACGAAATACTTTCGAAAGAGCTTGTCTCGAGCTATCTAACGTCGTTTCCCGCTTGTCGCTACGTTGCGTGGTTTTCGAGATCATAGGGGGGCGAAATCCGCCCCCCTCCAGGGCGTGTAATTATCAGAGGCCCTCCAGGGCGCGTGTTAATTTGTGGTAGAGTGTTAGGCGGTGAATGTGTCGTCTCGTGGTCAGCTTGTCCCATCCCAGCTCGATTCGTAATTTGTCGGATGATGTTCTAAAGAGTGTCCCAGTCGTCAGTCTAGCTGCTCTGTTTTGCAGTGTCTCCAGTCTTGTCGCGTCTTGAATTGTGATATGTCCGTCGTAGATGGTGTCACAGTAGTCGAAGTGCGGTCTGATGTATGTTTTATATATTTGATCGAGAACGTGTCGGGGAAGGTGCTGTGCAATAGCGTACAGTGGACTGAGTGTTTTAGTGACTTTATTTAAAATTTCGTTCACATGTTCATGGAAACGGAGATCCTTTGAAAAAGTCATGCCAAGGTGCTTATGTGTTTCGTTTATGGGTATTGGGACATCTCCAAATGTAAGTGTTGGTGGTTGGTGTTTGCTTTTGTGGGAAAATGTTTGTTGGATGGTTTTGGCAGCGTTGAATGTAATGGCCCACTCCTGACCATATTTATGAATTTCGTCCAAGTCGTGCTGTAATTTGTGTTGGGTAGTTAGTAGGTTCATTGCTGTGTGAGAGGCATATAATGAGGTATCGTCTGCAAAAAATAATATGTCGTGCGTGCGATTCGAAAGTCCGTCTAGGTAGATTAAAGCCAGCAATGGTCCAAGAACAGATCCTTGCGGACAGCCGGCATTAATTTTACGTGGGACGGAAAATTTATTTCGAATGTGTACTCCTTGTGTTCTGTCGCTCAAGTAGGATTTTAACCAGTTGAGAAGTCTTCCGCAAATCCCGAATTCGTTTTCGCATTTGTGTAATAAGCCCCTGTGCCAAATTTTGTCGAAATATCTTGAAATATCTAAATAGATAGCGGTGAAATCGCGGCCAGAGTCTAAAGATTTGTATAAATTATGGGCTAAATAATGAAGCTGTAGTTCAGTACTATGGTGCCTTCGATAGCCGCTTTGTTTCTCTGTCAGAAGGGCGTGGGTAGTAAAGTGGCCGTATATGTTTTTGTACACAAGCTTTTCAAATACCTTTGAGAGAGCTGAAAGAATGCTGATTGGTCGGTAGCATGTGGGGTCAGAGGGCGAACCTTTGTTTTTTAATATGGGTTTAACATTAGCTGCCTTGAAATTGCTTGGGTAAATTCCGAGGGAGAGTGATTTGTTGAATAATTGTGACAATGGCTTTGCGATTATGAGTGCCGTGAGTTTGAGTAATTTTACAGGGAGACCATCTGGTCCGGTTGATTTGTTGGCGTCTAGTGAGTTTAGGATTTGGAGTACTTCGTGTTCGTTGGTTGTGATTTGTTCGAGTGTGGGTACCGGTGGTGTGTTTGCCATGCTATGTGGTGAGACATGCGTGTCGGGTATGTGAAGTGTGGATTGTGCAGCAAAATGGTCGATGAGAAGTGTCGCTTTGTCTAGGTCGTCAGTCACTACGTCACCGTCAAGTCCTAGCAGTGGTGGTATAGTGTCGTCGCGTGCTCGGCCGGTGATGGCGCGAAGTGTTTTGTGATATTTGTGAGGGTTTTGTTTCTGAGCTAGTAATTTGTCTACTTGTCTGTGCAGATGTTCGTTTTTTAACCGTCTGTTCGTCGAGCTAACAAAATTACGTTGGTATCGCCACCTGGCCCAATTTGAGTCAGTTTGTGTTTCTTTTGCAAGTTTGAACAGTCGGTCTCGCTTCCGTATGTTTTGTTTTAGTTCAGTCGTGATCCAATATTTATCGTTGCGTTTCCGTCTCATGTGTGTTTTGGGGATTGCGGCAGACACCGCGTCGTGCAGGGTGGCGATGAATTCGGATGTTGCTGTGTCTATGTCTTTGTCCACGATACTTGTCCAGTCAGCGTCGAGAAGTAGTCTGGTCAAAAATGCAGCGTCCATTTTTTGGTAGTCCCACATAGTGATACGTTGTTCGTCGGTGTTTTGTGTAGGTGGTGCTAAATCCAGTACAGCAAAGATCGGGAAGTGGTCTAGGTGCGCAAATGATGAAATGGTCGCGCGGTGCGCTGTGTTGCACTATGTTGATGGTGCTGATGAAAATGAGGTCTCGCAAATTGCTGGTACTGTGCGACACTCGGGTAGGCTGGTGCAGGTCTAACATATGTGCCGTGTCTTTGAGTTTGTGGTCAAATGGTGTGATACCACTGTGCTGATGGAGATGATGATCAAGGTAAATGTTGCCAGTGTTGAAATCGCCCAGTGAGATTATTGCTGTGGGTGTGTGAGTTTGGGCCTGGCAGATAGCCTCAGTGAAGGTGTCGAGGAAAGTTTGCAATCTGTCGGAAGGCAGGTTCGGTGGGAGATAAATGCAGCTGATAAGTAGGGTGAAATTTTGTGTTTTGATTTTTGCCCAGACCCACTCCTCATCCCCAATCTCAATATTCGATAATTTCTGGATGGGTAATGACTTGTGCATGTACAGTGCCACCCCTCCTCCGTGTCGTGTTCTGTGCTTTGTGAGTGGTGGGTGGAAATCGTTGATGGAGTACTGGCTTTCGGCTACTGATCTGTCTAATTTTGTTTCAGTTAAGGCTAATATTTTTACGTTGTTTGTCGTGATGAATTGTTCTAGTTCGTCTATCTTGTTTACTGTGGTGATGCTGTTAATGTTGAGATGAGCGATCGTGAGCTGGTTTGTTTCTGGTGGGCCTGGATTTGTTTCGATACCGTGCATTATCAGTAGTGTTTGTGTGTTTTTGTATGAGCCAAGCTGTGACCATTGAGAGTTTGTGATGAGCGGGGGAGGTGTGGCCTGTCCTGTGTTGGGTGGGGTGGTGGGATGGGATGGGGTGGGGTGATGGGGTGGGGTGATGGGGTTGGGTGGAGTTGGGGGTGGTAATTCACATGCGGAACTTTATATACTTTTGGGGTTGTAGCTACAACTGCATCCTCAAAAACTACAACCCCAATCATGAATATTACAACCCCAACATTGCCAGTGAATGCCTACCCAAGTAAATAAATACTGTAAACAACATGCAAAACCAAAGGATTTTTCACCAAAGGATTTTTCAATAACAATCATAACAAAACAATTAATCAATATATGAACACAGAAAAGGACAAACTTTAAAATGTTAGTAAAGTTTGTCATAAAATAACATTTAAAATCCAACAATAGGTAGTACAACATGTTATCCCAAAATTACTGAGAAAGACTATGTAGGTACCCAGGGATGTAGGGACATATTCAGTTGGGTCATAAACACTATAGAACAACACTACTTACTGACAAACGGGTAACATTTTTGTCAATTTCAGACACTTACAAAATGGCAATCTATAGGTGTTAACATAAAAACATGAGCAAAACAAGATTGAGTGTAGCATATTTTACATTGGGCTTAGTTCTGGATAGGTGACACATTTAACATTAGAATGCACCCTTACGCGGTTGGCAAAAGTTATATTACATTTTGAGCTAAAATATGTTAGTGAAATTGACACTTAATGAAGAACTTGAACAATATTATAAATATTTTGTGTGTGAAAGACGTGAAGGCATACCAAACATCCTGAGCTGGAAAAAGACCACAAATAATCATAGACCAAATCAAATGAGTTTAAATTTAGGATTACCACAACCTTCAATTTTTAATGTCCGTGAAGTTAGCGTCGGATTCGGATTCAAATTCAGCGTCCAGTAGCGATTCGCTCCAAAATCTGGTTACAGGTCAATTGGGCACGCTGATCACGAAAATAACATTTATTTTGACATTCAAGGTCATCTTCAAGGTCATTTTCAAGGTCAAAGGACGGGGCGCCTCAAAACGCCCTTAACGGCTGTTCCAATTGCAAAAACAATGGTCTCAATCTATTCCTCAGGTCCATATCTAACCTCCGCATTAGAAATCTCACGCGTGCTTCATATCCTTGAGACCATAAAAGGTTCTCAAAGGACGGGGCGCCTCAAAACGCCTTTAAGGGTTGCTCCAATTGCAAAAATAATGGTCTCAATCGATTCCCCGGGTCCATATCTAACCTCCGCATTGGCAACCTCACGCATGCCTTATATCCTTGAGACCATAAAAGGTTCTCAAAGGACGGGGCGCCTCAAACCACCCTTAACAGCTGTTCCAATTGCAAAAGTAATGGTCTCAGTCGATTCCTCAGGTCCATATCTAACCTCCGCATTAGAAACCTCACGCGTGCCTCATATCCTTGAGACCATACAAGGTTCTCAAAGGACGGGGCGCCTCAAAACGCCTTTAAGGGTTGCTCCAATTGCAAAAATAATGGTCTCAATCGATTCCCCGGGTCCATATCTAACCTCCGCATTGGCAACCTCACGCGTGCCTTATATCCTTGAGACCATAAAAGGTTCTCAAAGGACGGGGCGCCTCAAAAAGCCCTTAACGGCTGTTCCAATTGCAAAAACAATGGTCTCAGTCGATTCTTCAGGTCCATATCTAACCTCCGCATTAGAAACCTCACGCGTGCAAAATATCCTTGAGACCATAAAAGGTTCTCAAAGGACGGGGCGCCTCAAAACGCCTTTAAGGGTTGCTCCAATTGCAAAATTAATGGTCTCAATCGATTCCCCGGGTCCATATCTAACTTTTTATCTTTCGTCTTTTAGCGATGTCAACTTTTTACCCTTGACTTTTCGTCCCTTGACTTTCCGTTCTTTTACTTTTTATCTTTTTACTTTTTACCCTGGAATCGTTTAGACACCCCCCTCAGGTTTTTTCGAGGATAGCGGGAAAACGGAGGTGCGCAGCGCCGCCGTTTTGGGCACAGCTGTTCGGGCATTAATTGCCCACATAATGGATACAAATTATCGGGCCATCTCAGATCAGGTCACGAGACTAGGTCACATGACCCCACCTAAAAAACACTTGCGGTCGTACCACAGTCACAGTTTTTAGATGATGGGGTTTACACTTACAGGATTTCATAAGGTCATATATATCTACAATTGGTTTATCTTGGATTTTTTTTTATATCAGCGACCTAAGGTCGGGTCAATTTCGTGACCTCCCCATTATAAGTCAATGGGGAAATATTCAAATGCCTCCTATTCCAAGGATACGCAAGATATCAGTCTAATTCCTTCTGGATCATGTTATCATAGGCGATTCTTGATGAGCTAGGTGTCATTTTTGTTCAGTGACCCCTACAGGGTCAGCTGAGGTCATCCGAGGACACCAACAGTTGCATTTCAATAACTCTCGCCATAATGACGATAGAGAAGTGAAACTGACCCCAATGTGTTTGTCTCGTCGAGGCACGTCTTTCCATATGCAACATGACCTACTTGGGTCACCACTTGACCTTGACTTTGAGGCCAAATTTTTAAGTTGACCTAACCTGGTCAACACTAATATGAGTCGAAGCGCCTTGACCAGACAAACACGATGGCATCAACATTATTGCCTTGTCGTAAGCACACAATGTCATAAGAACATGCGCCACTTTTGAAATTCGCGCCACTTCTCGCAGTCTATGCTGAATATGCGATTCATATTTTCGAAATAAATTGCTTTTGACAAAACAAATCATGCTTTTTGGGGGTGCATCTTGATAATTTAGCCATACCAATGCCGTATTCAACATTCTAAGGTACGAATACTACTTATTAGCACATTCACAGCGATTTGGCAAAGTGGGTGGTTTCCTTTAACTTGCGCTTTACGCAAAAACTGAGTGAAATTGGTTTCGAGTCACTGAGATCGGCTATGTACCCTTCCGGGTATGGGCCCCCTTCGAGGCTCAAGGAGGGGCATGAACTCATGGCCCCCCTCTGGATCCGATCCGCCACTGAAGAACTCTTTGGTTTAGTCAAATATACAAGGTAGAATAGAAGCCTTCCTATTTAACTGGAAAAAAAGAGCACTAGTCAGCACATTTGTGAACTTTGATTTGACTTCATTTATCTTGTAGAAACACCCATTCTTTTTAGAGCTGTAGATACTTCGTATGCATCTGTCCATATACAAATAACTTTCGGTTGCATTTGTATGATGTTGAAACTTGAATGCCATGAAACATCAACCGGTTGGTGTTGACTGTTAACGTTGGACGTTTTCCTCTCCACTGTTCTGTTATGCCGCGATGTCCAAACATCTGGATCAGTAGGACATCACACATACCTTGTAGCGCGATCGCTTGACGCCGCACGTCGTTAGGCTCAAACTGCGATCAATAACGATTTCTCAATCGGATGAAATACAAATTCAGCCAATGATATTACACAATGTATTAGCTCAGAACATCATTATCTCAAACAGAACACAAATGGCTACGGCATGGAACGAGACGAGAGACCATGCATTGTAAAACAACAACAAATAATGCCTTTTCACAGCAAACAGGTGTTGTTCAGGCGGCAGAAGCAGTACGCTTTATGACACAGACTGGACAGTGGGCGATGCTTGTCCTATCCGGAGACTTGCAGAGCAGCTAGGGACGATCGAATGCTCTCTTCACCAGTCACTTTCCACTCCACTCCCGTAGTAACGGGGTCGGTGGTGGTGCCGGGGCCTGTGGTGACGCCTGTAACACAGTATTTCGTTACATGCCATCAGATCAGCACATACGCAACAAGTTGGTGAACATGTAAGTAACGGGAAATGTCGCGCACGAATAATGTTTGTGGTTCTCGGTGATGGATTCGCTAGAGAGAAGTGTCGGTTCATCACGACCTCCACCCGAGGCCGTACCATTATGGTGACCTTACCCTCAGACAAGGTCACCGAGGGAATCTAACGAACCAGGTATAACGAACCACAAAACGGTCATTCACCAATATAGCATAAGTATAAGGAAGTAAACAAAGAACGTCCGAAATGCAACCCTACTCAATGTCATTTGTCTAAGTATTTTTCAAATCGCAAGCATTTGCCGATTCAAATTAAAAATAAACTCACTAACCAAACTTCACATTATATGACAAACTTGTATGTAGCACATACATAAACCTCCTTCAGCCTTTTCCAACAATATCACACATGCTTGCAGGCTTGGCGACTGACCCGAAATAAGGCAGGAAAAATGTCTCGGCACCGTCCAGATCGCCGCCATCTTGGTCCAGGTCCTCGGCCACAGGAGCTGACAGGAGCTCGTCAGACTCGGATGTCAACAGTGCCGCGACAGAGCACATGGCCACTCCAGCCAGCAGCAGGGCGAACAGCAGCGTCTGTGCAGAGGCAGACGGACCAGTGAGATGGGGTTGGCAGTGGATGCCGACAGTCAACGGTAGCACAAAATGTGAAACCCGATATGCGACGTTTGAGAGCGTTGAATATTTTGAACGTGACTCATGGGCTCTTCTGATATACCTACAGTTGTACAGTGTAGTGCTATCACATTATGAAAGACGGGCTTTAGTTCACCGATACCTATTTGCGAACAAGTACAGAGACTACGCACACGAGCCTAACAGGTAACCACTTACCAGCTTCATGTTGGCTTAACTCGGAACTCTTGCTACACAGGTCAGTCTGCTAGTCTCTGGTGGAGGTGAGCCACACCGGGCGGATTATATACCGGGGCCGGGCTGTTCCCCGCCCATCCCCTAGTGACGTAGTAGGACCACAGGTGCCCGGAGGCGGCACATCTGCAGAGGGCCGGAGCAGACTGCCCGGACACGTCAGCTCGCCAGCAGAGCCTCTCGGCCGCCACATATTTACAGGTGGACTGGACCATGTCGGCCGTCTGGATGCTTCCAGGGGTGAATACAGTTGGTAATAACTTGTCAGGCTACGTTTCTGCGTTACCTACGTTAGGTACAGCTAAACTGTTCCTGGTAATAACTTGTCAGGCTACGGTTCTGCGTTACCTACGCTAGGTACTTGATAGCTTCCCGAAGGATAACTCCAGCATAACGAGAGCATAATATTGTTGCATGATTTACTTGTCATAATACCACAATTATAATACATGTTTGTACATCACCGTTCGTAATGCCAATGGAACGGTAAGTCAACATTGGTATTTTGTTCAATGAAACAATTCGTGTGGAATGAGATTAGATATAGCATCATCGTCATTTTTAATATATTCAGCCTAGTATGACACCTAAAGTCAAAACCTACCACTATAAGCTCTGTGACAAATTAGCAAAGGGACTATGGTTTAACACCCGAACGCAGGGGGGGGGGGGATTTAACCCTCACCCGGGTAGGGGGGGATGCCACCCCCCCCTCGGTTTTTCGAGAATAACTCGCGTAGTTTCCGACCTATTGCAATGTAACTTTTAGTACCCTACTTTTCAACAATTTGAGACATACACTGCAAGTTTTGAACTTCTAACCCACATGACCCGGACCTATGACCTGTTTCTCAAGATCATGTCAGGCGCAACTGGCGTCCCGTAGTATCGATGCTTGTAACTTGTGCAGTTTCCGAGTGTTTGTTGTTCAGGAGCATATGCACAGGTGTTTCCAGGTGAGAGTTGTGGTTTTCCACTGATATTGTGACCTCGATTGACCTTTTCAGAGGTCAACCGAGGCCATTCACCTCCGATGACCTCAGATGACTTGTTTTGGCTTCTGGTGGCTTCTAGAACACTTTGTGACGCTGATTTCAAATTTGGGATCCATTTTACATAATTATATGTTGCACTGGGATCATGCGCTTCCACAGGTCAACCGAGGTCACTGACCTCAGATCACCTGCCATGACCTTTTTGGAATTTGGCAATTTTTAGAACATTTTGTGATGCTGATTTCAAATTTGGCACCCATAAGCATTATGATATGGTCATTCACGATTCTAGCTCGATAAAATTCAATTTATACGCATTTACAATTTTGTTGATTTTTGGGCCATTGACATGACCTCAGAGGTCACATACTAACCCAAGACCTTAAAATTGGGTAGCATCAGCTTCCTCTCGTCACAAGCAACACGCTCGTTTTTAATCGAAGCTCTAGCTCAATTAGGGGCGAAACGCTAAGGGCGGTCGTACCCCCTACCCGAACATGTAGTGATTTTGACCTACCCGGGCGAGGGTTAAAGAAAACTTTGCGAAGTTGCTGCGAATTTGATAATTGCTGCGAATGTGCTAATAATAAGTACCTGGATATGTTGAATATTGCATTGGTTTGACTAAGTTATCAAAATATACCTTAAAAAGGCAACTTGTTTCGAAAACAACATATTCCAAAAGCATCAGTTCAGTTCATATATTGTCGAATCATTCCACGTTGTGGTTTAGTGTTTGATCCGTTTCAAAAACATAGTCAAGATGAGTACATAGAGGCATACACATACATCGGTCAAGGACGCTAGAGACTTCTCCCGTCACATACTCGGGAAGGACGCTAGTACATATGCCTAAATCAGACGCATAAATGTTAATACAGATGCAAATACAAATGCTAAACCATCTTTGCACCAAAGATGAGATGTCAAATCACAGATGATTTGGTATAGCGGCGAGAAGATCTGGTAGCGTACGAGCAGCCGAGGCGGCTGCCGGCATGTTGTTCCAGGACTGAGATGCACGGTATGAAAAAGTACTGCGAGCCAAGGAAAGCCGAAACGGAGGAAGCTGTAACTCGCCACTGGCTGTTGTGAGAGTAACTCGCTGCGACACGGCCGAACGTCGGACAAATAACGACTGGACAGCTTCCGGAGTGTTTGCATCAGTCACAGCCTTGAAGACTTTGATGCAGTCACGATGTTTGACCAGGTCGTCAATTTTGCGCCAGCCAAGTTGATCTAAAATAGGTGAGATGTGGTCAAATTTGCGAGCACCTGTCACTATCCGAGCCGCAACATTTATTAGTTTTTTTTAATTCTGTGCAAGTGACAGGCTGCAGCTCCACCCCAGATTGAGAGACAGTAGATGATGTGGGGAAACACGTGAGCATGAATAAGGATCTTACGGGTCTCTGGTGTGAGGTGGTGTCGAATTTTGTAAAGTGAAAGAAGAATGGAGTTGCACTTTTTTACAACATTTGATATATGCTCCTCCCAGGATAATTTATTGTCAAAAGCCATTCCGAGCAACTTCACGGACAGGGAGGGGACCAGGACGTGACCGGATATGCTGATTGAGAAGGAACTGGTGTTTTTTTTTAGATACTGGGAGGTGCCGACAAGAAGAAGAGTTGTTTTGGTAGGATTCATTTTTAAGGAGTTAGATTTAAAGTAGGATTGGATAGACCTCAGTGTCTCCTCCTGGCGAGATTTCAGAGCGCTGAGCTGGTCTGGAGGAGAGGAGTCTAATAAGGAGGTATAATCGGCATAGGATACTAAGCGTCCGTGAGGCAGGGAGGATGCAAGGTCGTTTGTGAAAATGCTGAAGAGGACCGGGCCCGTTAAGGAACCTTGAGGAACGCCATGGGTCAGATATAAGGAAAGGTTACCGCCTCTCACTATCTGCCGACGCTCGCCAAGGTAGCTCGTGAACCAGGAGCTGTCAATGTCGTACCATGCAAGTCCATGCAAGCATGGACTCGCATTTCCAGTAAAAATTGCTAAAGTGGCGCATGTTTTGACATTGTGTGCCTCGAAAACGAAAAGAAGTGCCCGACTGTAGAAAGCTCGGAAATAGGAACTAACGTCAAAATAATTATTACATAAGCGAGCGTATCATAATTTTCAAGTTAGAGAAAATCTGGGAGGGGGCAGATATTGCCCCCCCCCCCCGCGGGGCGCGGGTTAAGTCAAAGCTGTACATTATGTGTATTAGCGCGGTTTCCGTCGTGCACTAAACCCCTGCATGATATTGACGCAACGTCTGGCCTATTCAACGGAAATGCCAGGCCTGCATTATCACGCTCGTAAAAAATCACGGCATTATACAAATGTATTTCCATAAATTTGATAATTAGACCTAAATCACGAACCTTAACCATACCAAATTTAACCCTCACCCTACAGGGCGAGGGTTAAATTTACCCTACGGGGGCGAGGGGGCTGACAGCCCCTCCCGAGGTTTTCTTGAATAACTTTTAGACATGCGGCGCGTCTTGCTGAAATTTGCGGTAGCTGAGTTTACAACAATTATACGTATGCTGTAAAAATTGAGTTGAACTTTGTTAAATAGTTTGGGAGATAATCATGTTTTGATGACGTCATGTTGGTATAAAAACGATAAATATTGGAAAAATAGTAGAAAACAGAGTTTTAAAGAAAATTGCAAACGCAATGCACCAAAGATACAAAATTGCATTCTCTTTAAAATGGCGATCTCGGATTTGCAAAATTTTGGGTTTTTGACCCCTAAAATAAAATAAAAACTGTTTAAAAAAAAATCCCCACAAAATCAAAATTTTCAAAGATGTTAAAAAAACGGAATATATGTGAGAGAACTGAGTATGACAATACCCGTACCAAATTTCAAAGCAATATTTTTATTTTTGACTGAGTGATGGCTCCCTAAGTGTAAGAAACTGATGACGTCATTTAAAAACAAAAAAAAAATGACAAGATACGAACAAATAATTACCTTTTCTGTATTTCTGAGCTAAAACTGGTCTAGAAACATGCCTTTTTATTTACATTTATCAATTGCTAATTTTGAGGTTTTTTGAAGAGCAAAATCGCTGTTCTGGACGTGGTAAATCCGAGGTCATTCACTTGACCTGGAAGGTCACCAGTTGACCTGAAACCTAGAAATCCTCAAACCTAAAACAGGTAACATGCTGGTTCTTACCGCATTGCTCTAAGTTGCTTGGTTTGGAAGTTAACAGGGGGGGGGCAGCCCCCCGTAGGGCGAAGGTGAAAAAAGCTCCCGTAGGGCGAGGGTTAAGGTGGCATCTTTTTATTGGTGCCCCTCTTGAAAATTCAGGGGGCACGGTGCCCCGGTGCCCCCCCCCCCCCGCCGTTCCGCCGCCTTTGTAGACCACTGAAAACTCGATCTCGCCCCTGGGAGCAAGTTTACTCCAAAACAGGCCATAAAGCTTCACAATTTCGGAACGGTGGCAAAAAACAAACTACCTGGAAGTGTCCGGCGTTCGCACTGCCAGGCTGGAGGCCAATTTCCCATCGGTATGCCGCCTCTGTCCTTTACACCCCGAAAAGGTCGACACGACGTCGCTCTCAGTCACTGCATATCAACAGGACGATTGCGCAACATACTACGACTGTAACCTTGAGTAGTTCCTGCAGGAGGGCGACACAACCTACGCAGCACGCGGGTCTCTAGATTGAGTTTTAACCCCAGTCGACACATCCGCCTGAAGACAGCCGTTTCATGGCCCCTCTCTCACATTTTATTTGAATCCCACGACTTTTCAATATGGGGATGTCTCAAGGACCGGGTATATGTGGGAAGACCCACGAACACATGATAAGCTCAAGACCAGCATAGTTCAAGAGCTGGCTTGCATGGTTAACAAGGCCATCATGCATTTAAAGAGAAATAAAGACCTTTTGATTTTTAGCAACAATTTCTTTCGCTACCGTTATGGTATAAAATGATATGATCTCAATTTAATAATGAAATAAACTTCTTCCCTAATTTTTAATGTGGGCGAGGATGGATGACATTGATATATTTAATATTATGTAAGGGAAAATGATCTTAACCATGTCAGATATTTTTATTTTTAGAATACATATCTGACATGGTTAAGATCATTTTCTCTTACATATCTTCCCTAATTCAAAGTTGTAAGTTTTGAAAAAATAAAAAGCAAGTACTTCTGTGTTTCATGAAGATCACAAACAATATCGTCCTTCCCTACACTTAATCTTTTGATCAAGTGCGGCATCTTTGGAGCTTCTGTGACGTTTCGGTTCAATACCAGACAAACGGACCCGATAACACCATAAATGGATTACCTGCGCCGAGAACGTTGACTCTCAAACAAATCGCAAACACCATTCAATCGTCGTAGGGGCCAAATTAATCTGCCGAATGCATCACGTTTTTCTAAAATGTGTATTGATTGATGACGGAAAAAGGTTCCGATAAATGCTTCATAAGTGCATTGCAATGTATTGCATACATGCGTGTTGAAAATTAATGGAGAAGACCTTTAATTTATTTTAAACAAAAATTAGTCGAGAGCACTAAATATATAGGTCGCCGTTGGGCCAAATTAAACTGACGATTTCAATGCACTTTTTAAAAATACTTGTTGATTGTTCATAAAAGTTTGGTACATATTCGTAGTAGATAGAGTGCAGGAAACATATTACATACCTTCACGCTAAATGGCAATGCGTAAGCAGGCTAATTTTAGATGGGACAGTGAATGAGTTACCAAGTACTTTCTGAGTAACGACCGTTAGAAGCGTGGAACGCTCATCAACTTTAACTTTAAACAAACTTCGGCTGGGGCATTCCACAATAAGACAACCAGTGGCTTGCGATCAGTTATCGTGGCCAAGTGACCCTTATCGTCTCCAATATCAGTGATCGTGGCCGAGTGACCCGTATCGTCTCCAATATCAGTGATCGTGGCCGAGTGACCCGTATCGTCTCCAATATCAGTTATCGTGGCCAAGTGACGCGTATCGTCTCCAATATCAGTGATCGTGGCCAAGTGACCCTTATCGTCTCCAATATCAGTGATCGTGGCCGAGTGACCCGTATCGTCTCCAATATCAGTGATCGTGGCCAAGTGACCCGTATCGTCTCCAATATCAGTGATCGTGGCCGAGTGACCCGTATCGTCTCCAATATCAGTGATCGTGGCCAGGTGACCCGTATCGTCTCCAATATCAGTGATCGTGGCCGAGTGACCCGTATCGTCTCCAATATCAGTGATCGTGGCCAAGTGACCCGTATCGTCTCCAATATCAGTTATCGTGGCCAAGTGACCCGTATCGTCTCCAATATCAGTGATCGTGGCCAAGTGACCCTTATCGTCTCCAATATCAGTGATCGTGGCCGAGTGACCCGTATCGTCTCCAATATCAGTGCTCGTGGCCGAGTGACCCGTATCGTCTCCAATATCAGTGATCGTGGCCAAGTGACCCGTATCGTCTCCAATATCAGTGATCGTGGCCGAGTGACCCGTATCGTCTCCAATATCAGTTATCGTGGCCAAGTGACCCGTATCGTCTCCAATATCAGTTATCGTGGCCAAGTGACCCGTATCGTCTCCAATATCAGTGATCGTGGCCAAGTGACCCTTATCGTCTCCAATATCAGTGATCGTGGCCAAGTGACCCGTATCGTCTCCAATATCAGTTATCGTGGCCAAGTGACCCGTATCGTCTCCAATATCAGTGATCGTGGCCGAGTGACCCGTATCGTCTCCAATATCAGTTATCGTGGCCAAGTGACCCGTATCGTCTCCAATATCAGTGATCGTGGCCAAGTGACCCGTATCGTCTCCAATATCAGTGATCGTGGCCAAGTGACCCGTATCGTCTCCAATATCAGTGATCGTGGCCAAGTGACCCGTATCGTCTCCAATATCAGTGATCGTGGCCAAGTGACCCGTATCGTCTCCAATATCAGTTATCGTGGCCAAGTGACCCGTATCGTCTCCAATATCAGTTATCGTGGCCAAGTGACCCGTATCGTCTCCAATATCAGTTATCGTGGCCAAGTGACCCGTATCGTCTCCAATATCAGTGATCGTGGCCAAGTGACCCGTATCGTCTCCAATATCAGTTATCGTGGCCGAGTGACCCGTATCGTCACTAATATCAGTTATCGTGGCCAAGTGACCCGTATCGTCTCCAATATCAGTGATCGTGACCGAGTGACACCCGTGCTGCGTGAGCTGGGATGGCTGACAATCGACCAACTGATAAGCGAACGTGATGTTATGTTGCTGGGATGGCTGACAATCGACCAACTGATAAGCGAACGCTATGTTATGTTGCTGGGATGGCTGACAATCGACCAACTGATAAGCGAACGCTATGTTATGTTGCTGGGATGGCTGACAATCGACCAACTGATAGCGAACGTGATGTTATGTTGCTGGGATGGCTGACAATCGACCAACTGATAAGCGAACGTGATGTTATGTTGCTGGGATGGCTGACAATCGACCAACTGATACGCGAACGCTATGTTATGTTGCTGGGATGGCTGACAATCGACCAACTGATAAGCGAACGCGATGTTATGTTGCTGGGATGGCTGACAATCGACCAACTGATAAGCGAACGCTATGTTATGTTGCTGGGATGGCTGATAAGCGAACGTGATGTTATGTTGCTGGGATGGCTGACAATCGACCAACTGATAGCGAACGTGATGTTATGTTGCTGGGATGGCTGACAATCGACCAACTGATACGCGAACGTGATGCTATGTTGCTGGGATGGCTGACAATCGACCAACTGATAGCGAACGTGATGTTATGTTGCTGGGATGGCTGACAATCGACCAACTGATAAGCGAACGTGTTGTTATGTTGCTGGGATGGCTGACAATCGACCAACTGATAAGCGAACGTGATGCTATGTTGCTGGGATGGCTGACAATCGACCAACTGATAAGCGAACGCTATGTTATGTTGCTGGGATGGCTGACAATCGACCAACTGATAAGCGAACGCTATGTTATGTTAATGCGCAGCATCCTCACAGCTTCTCGCGCGCGCCGGAGATGCCGTGTGAGCGTATAGTCCGCCGCTCCGATGTATCCGATCGTGTCACTCGGGCAAGTACCGACGATCTGCTGCAGCTGCCGCGAGTCCGGACCGACGAGCTGCTGCAGCTGCCGCGTGGCCGGACCGACGATCTGCTGCAGCTGCCTCGTGTCCGGACCGACGAGCTGCTGCAGCTGCCGCGTGTCCGGACCGACGAGCTGCTGCAGCTGCCGCGTGTCCGGACCGACGAGCTGCTGCAGCTGCCGCGTGTCCAGACCGACGAGCTGCTGCAGCTGCTGCGAGTCCGGACCGACGAGCTGCTGCAGCTGCCGCGTGTCCGGACCGACGATCTGCTGCAGCTGCTGCAAGTCCGGACCGACGAGCTGCTGCAGCTGCCGCGTGTCCGGACCGACGAGCTACTGCAGCTGCGCCGTCTGGGGCCGCCCTTGACAGTACAAATTATATATTTTAGCACCACCCGCGGCACTTTAAATTATAGAAAGGGTACGACTGATATTGCAAATACCTATAGCCAACGTTTTGTCAACAAAAAAAACTGAAATTGGGGCACCCTCAAAATATAGTGGACCAAATCCGTTGAGTTTTCAGATTTGGGTAAAGGTAGGGGCACCACTGCACAACTCATGACCCCCTTGAAGATTTTCTGGATCCGCCCCTGATTAGCCCTATGGGGCTGCCCCAGGGGCGGATCTAGCCGCTCAGTTTAGGAGGGAGGGGGGGGACAAAACATTTTGGCCTTCAGCAGGCACGTATCCAGGATTTTTATCAATGTTGTTGACTGTGGGGGGGGGGGGGTCGGGTCGTCAGAGAATCTAATTTTATCTAGTGTAAATTTGTTTTGCTCTGGGGGGGGGGGGGGGGGGCATGGCCCCGTGCCGCCCCCTTGGCTACGTACCTGGCCTTCATATACCCAAATTTCGTTGCAAAGACTCATAATTTAAAACAAACATAGTTTGAACAGCATAACAGCCAGCATGACGTCGAGAGCCGATAACTGACAAGCACCTGTTTTGGAGACGGCCGTGTCATAACGGTACCACACAAACAATAGGATGTACAAAATAGTAACGCCTAAGCATATATAAAATACTTTATCAATATGCTGACGCAAGTTCTAAAGATGATATTAAACAGACATCGAAATTAAAGTGTTATTCCTTTGTCCAAAGGTAGAAATGAGCCTGCTTTAAACGAGGACATTTGGCGTCTCCGTTATCGTTTTGTCACAGCTCTCCGTGCACCGACGAGCGGCAAATGCGCGGAACGCTAGCCTGTTGTTTACCGGGTCAGGTTTGTAACCTAATTTCACTTTTGTTACATAGGAATAGGACCATATGACGACCAAATGAACCGTGTGAACAAATCTGGATAACCATAACGTGGTATAACATATCACCTCCAGAAAATACGGGTATACATTTAGCGTTCGTACGATCCTTTTCCTTTTTTTATAAAAGAATTGACGACACACTTGGTCGCCAACTCTTATGGACTCGCCAGCGAACACATTGATTATATTAGCGCCCAGGGGCCAAAGGTCTACCGGGGTTCGAAACACGGACTCCCCACGTGAGAGGCTCCCCACGTGAAACACGGGCTCCCCACGTCTTAGCCACTCCGCCATTACACCCCCTTAGCGTTCGTACGATAATTGAAAGTGCTTCGTCACTAAATTATCCCAATACGACGGACTTGTAACACCTACATGGAGCTACGCTACCATCACGAATATGAGCCTCTCCGCGATCTAGATGTCACTCACTGCCACGTCGTCACCAAGAGTCGGAAGTGATTCAGATGCTCGAAGGTGAAAACGATGATCATAAGAACGTTAGCCCTTTAACAAAACTGAATATCTCACTGGACATATAGGCTAGGAATATCTTTATGAAAATACGAAATACAACCCGAGGTAAAACGTTATCTTCAGCGAAAGTATATATGAATGAATTTGTGTAAAATATTCAACGAAAGATTTGGCATGAAACTCTTCGTACCACAACTGGTATCACTGTACCGGCTGGATGTGCTAAAAATGGCTGAATGTGAATGTGAATGTGAATGCGTTTGAGGTTCCAATTTCACTCTTTCCATATGTTTGGTGACGGTTGGCGTTAATCGGTAAAGCGCACACACAAGATGCAGCATGCTGATCCTGTGGCAGCTGGCAAGGATGTGATAGGATCGTCTCAAGCAAAATGTGGAAAAACGAGAAAGTGCACATTTCCTGCTTATAACATCAATGTATAACAGCTGCGCATGCTGGTAGGGTAAATACTAAATACCCAGGACGACTTGGGATGTGAGGACGGAGTAGGTTGAAGGGCGCGTGTCACAAAATATCAGAGCAGGATGCAGCTGCTCTGTGCCACGGCCGGCGGTCATGCACGTGTCCGCATGCTGTGGAGAACCGAAGCGTTACGAATGAGGGTATTACAAATTCATCTTTGGAGACGGCTCGTCAGCGGCCGTTTGATTATCCTACTGACAATGGTAAGACAAAACATTCTTACGGAGTTGTATACAACGTGCTCGTACTGAAAGGAAATCGCTATATATGGAAAAGATGGGAGGACAAGACAATGTCAGATAGCAATACACGCCATAAGAGATGCAGTAAATCCATACCTGCGTACTGGCATTTGATGAAAGCTATAACGTCAGTGACAACAGTGCAGTAACAATGGTGCGTAGGCTCGCAATCTGAATACATTGCCAGTATCGGGATATTTCAGCCTGCAGCGAGTAGAGTAAATGCCAGCGTTGATAACAGCGAAACGTTACCAATTGCAACTGGGTACACTACATCTCTTGAATGGTGCTGCACGTAGCCTGGACCATATTTTAAAGATTTCCTGGATCTCTACTGACCATGTACCGACAACAGTTGGACGGATACATCAGTCAGGGATTGTCACAAGGCATCGCAAATATTAACATATTTCCGAAGCATAACGTAACAGACCTATTCAGTCGCTCGGCTTTACTTCACTATTAATTAAAATTGTATGTGCAATTTTTTTTCTTTTTTTATAGCAAATTGTTGTCGCTAAAAACAGCTCAAATGCATTTTGGAAAGATAAAATGGCCACTTTTACTCGAGCTTGGGGGGGGGGGGGGGGAGGGGGCAAACATACTTTTGCCCCCCGACTTTTCGTTTGGGAGGGGGGGGGGGGGAATTGTCCATTTTGCCCCCCCCCCCTGGATCTGCCCCTGGGGTGCCCCCCCCAAACAAAAACAAAATCCCTGGCTGCCCCCACTCAAGATTGTGTGGCGACGCCCATTGCCAAACACATTTATTCCATCAGCATTCGATGTCAGCATCGCCGTCAGCCACCACGAATAGACCACCGATGCTTTCTACTTAGACCTGGTCAAGCGGCGTCACTCGGAAGTGGTAGACAATAAGGGAGGAGAGGCGCCTCTCGTCAAAATTGCATCGTAGCCACGTCTTTGCGGTGCTTGTTGAAGTTCTTCCCCGTAGCGCATTTGACAATCGCGCCCGCCTGACTTCTTCTCGCATCAATAAGAGTTGGCAAGGTGAGATGTTCGAGTCGATGTGGGGGTGGCGCCGCGACTTGTGCTAACCCGTCCTATTTACCTTTGACTGGGATGACCTGCGTCGGTGGCAGCGGCCTGAGTAAGATGAAGTCAATGCGCGGGAAGGACCGTGCCGAAGGTTTGTGACACGTAAAGCATTCTACTTTAAATTCCGCCTGTGAGCAAATATTGCGCGATCGGATGATAGGGCAATGATCCATGCAACAACCTCTGCTTAGCGAAGGGCGCCGACACCAGAAACACATTCGAACGTAAGGTTCGAACCAATACAAAATAATGCGCTCAGTTTTAGTTGATAGCGCGAGGATAGACCGTAAGTCGAGAAGCTTCCCCGTCTCGGCATACAACATTTTTTTTAGTGGGAAAGCTATTTAGGGCAGCCCCTGCCTCGTCCAGAGCGATATACTCATTCCGACTATTGAAGGAATAGCATCACTGAAACTATTGTTCTTCTTGTCTCCATGAGTGACACTTGTTATCTGTTCTTCTTGTCTCCCATGAGTGACACTTGTCTCCCTTGTCTCCCATGAGTGAGACTTGTTATCGCCATTAACCTGCGCCGTGCCGGTGCTCGGCGCCACCTTCACCGTGCCGGGGGGGGGGGGGGGGCGTTTTGACGCCTCCTCTAACTCGGCTCCTATCAGACGTAGACAAAAACCAAAAACACCGTTCGAAAGCCCGTCAAAATGCATTTGAAACTATTTCAGGCAATTTGTTTTCTAAGGTCAATATTGAGGTCACCAGAGTTCATCAAGGGTCAGATTTGCAAGTTCTAGGACTTCGCTCCAGAAATTCCCAGATAGCACAGGAACTATGATAGCTAGGAACACACGAAACAAAACAATAGTGCAATAATTTTGACGCCGTCGTGTTCGTCTCGTCAAGGCACTTTGTATCATATGCATGACGACCATGTTAGGCCAACTTAGAAATTTGACCTCAAGTCAAGGTCAAGTGGTAACCCAATTAGGTCATGTTGCACATTGGGAGACGTGCCTCGACGAGACAAACACATTGGTGCCAGTTTCACTTATCTATCTTGATTTTGTCGAGAGTTGTTGGAGAACAAAATGCTGGTGACCTCGGGTGGCCTCATCTGACCCTGTAGGGGTCACTAAACAAAAATGCACCTGGAACTTCAAGAATGGCCTATAATAACATTATCCAGAAGGAATTGGGCTGATATAATTCGTATCCTCAGAATAGGAAGCATTTGATTATTTCCCCATTGACTTATAATGGGGTCAGGAAATTGACCCGACCTTAGGTCACCGATATAAAAGAAAATCCGAGATACATGTATTGTAGGTACTATTGCTCTTATGAAATCCTGTAAGTACGAAATCGATCGGCCTAAATCTGTGGCTGTGGTGCGACCGGAAACATTTTTGGAGGTGGGGTCACGTGACCTGGTCTGGTGACCTGATCTGCGATGACCCGATGTATTTGTTTTAACATAATGTGCGGAATTTATGGTCGAACAGCTGTGCCAAAAACATCAGCGCTGCACACCGCCGTTTTTTTGCTATCCTCGAAAAACCTTAGGGGGGCGTCTAAACGCCCCCCCCGGCTCTGCGCGGATTAAGGAAGAGGCATATTTTACACGTTTAATTTACATATTGGATTGGCGCCCCTCTGGACCATGGCGCCCCTGTCACCGAGGAAATGTGCCGGGCCTGAAGCCCCCTGCCTTAGAAAATCCTGGATCCGCCACTGATAGGACACCATAACACGTTATATGACACCATAACACGTTATAGGACACCATAACATGTTATAGGACACCATAACACGTTACAGGACACCATAACATGTTATAAGACACCATAGCATGTTATAGGACACCATAACATGTTATAGGACACCATAACCCGCGAGTTAATGGGGTATATTTCATAACGCGACTTACTGGGGGGGGGGGCTATTTTTTGCCCCCCCCCCCACCCCCCCTCCCACTCGGATCTCCGGAACTACTGGACCGAATGTAAAAATTAAAACGGCATTCGATAGCCCTAGGAAATTTATCGCGGGAAACATAATATTGTTGACCTCGGGGTCACCGATGACGTCACAGGTCAGTTCAAGTACAAAATGTTTGACCGTGTCAAAAGGTCTCGATGGATGGAATTGTCGCGCAAAATTGCGATATTAAACGCATAAGCTTTCGATAAATCGGTATGATTCGAGTGTCTGACACTTCTAAGTACCTTTCTAAGCTGTTTATGACCTTGGGTTAGGTCAAGGTCATCCGAGGTCACGAGGTCAAACTGCACATTACGGTCATTAGGCGTTGTAACACATGATTATGGGTTTGTTTTTCGTCTAGAACGCGTAAAATGACCTTAGAACATTGTTTGTTCCATATAAATAGAAGTAAAAAGCAAAAATGGAAATGTTTTTTTTATGCATAGTAATGCTGTGAGAGGTGGTCGATTTTTGTCATTTAAAGGTCATAACTCATTCATTTTTGAAGATATCGACTTCAAATTTGGTACACATATTCACCGCACACGTCTCGATCACATATAGTCCGTTTTTTGGATAATTCGGATTTTTTCTAAATTTTGTTTAAAAAAATGTATTTGGATTTCTCAAAATTTTGAATAAAAATCTCAAAAATCTGAGACAGCAGTTTGATATCCCGGTCTATTCTTATTAATTTGATTTAAGACAATTGAGTTTATCTCAAACATCGTACCCTTGACAGCGTTTTCCGCAAACCATTATTTTGAAACAAAAACCGAAGAACATGACGTCACTCTGACGTCATTCCCGGTTGACCTATCATAACCTCATATTTTTCCTTTTGCCAACATGTGTAGAATTGATGTGAGAGAAGGTACTGCAAGTTTAGTGAGGATACCGGTGTTCGTTTAGGAGTTATTGCAAAATAACGGGAAGGGGGAAATAGCCCCCCAGTAGCTCGCGGGATAACACGTTATATGACACCATAACACGTTATAGAACACCATAACTCGTTATAGGACACCATGACATATTATAGGACACCATAACACGTATAAGACACCATAACACGTTATAGGACACCATACAAGCGGGCGGATTTCGACGGCCTGCGCCGGAATCTCTCCCTGATCCCGTGGGGGCTACTGGATGACGTCGGAGTCGACGAAGTAGTGGACACCTTCTACACCCTGCTGGAGCCGGCCATCGCCGACCACGTCCCCACGGTGATCTTCCGGCGCCGTCTACCCCCGTGGTTCGATGGTGCGGTGCGAACCGCTCTCCGGCTGAAGGAGGCGGCTTTCCGGCGGCTGCGGAGAAATCCCGGTCCGGCGGTCCAGGCGGAGTTCGCGGACAAGAGACGTACTTTTAAATCTGTATCTAGCTCTAAGTACTTTGAATATTTACAAAAGCTCACCGATGACTTTAAAACAAACCCAAAGCGCTATTGGTCATTTTTGAAATGTATAACAAAGAAATCTAGCATATCGCCGGTGTTGTATAACTCGGACCGTGCACTCGTGTCGGATGACTTGGATCGCGCGGACTCTCTGAACGAGGCATTTGCTGCCAAGTTCACCGATCCGCTTGTGCAAAGCTTCCCTGATGCACCGACATTCCCAATCGAGACAATGAGTCAGCTGCATGTCTCTGAGGCGGCTGTGCGAGCTGCGCTGGCGATGGTTAGTCCCAATAAGGCATGCGGGACAGACATCAGTGCTCGCATTATCATCGAGTGCGCGGATGAACTAGTCATTCCGGTCACTAAGATATGTAACCTTTTGGCCATGTCTGGTGTCTTCCCTGAGAGATGGAAGCGGGCAAATATTATACCATTATACAAGAAAGGCGACAAAAAAGAGCCTTCAAACTACAGATCTATTTCCCTGCTTCCTCTCTTCGGGAAGGTATTGGAGCGTGTTGTGTTCGACGAGCTGTTTTATCATGTATCACCGGTTTTGAGCCAGCAGCAGCATGGTTTTATTCCTAGGCGCTCGTGCAGCACGAACTTAAGTGTGTATCTTATGCACGCGTGGGAGCCATATCCGACGGATATCGGACGGACGTCATTTACACTGATTATTCGGCCGCTTTTCAGAGCGTCAACCATGCGCTTCTCATTCACAAGTTAAAACACTCCTACCATTTGAAGGAGCTCGCACTGAAATGGTTCGGCTCGTATCTGTCCGATAGACGCCAGAGAGTTATCGTCAACGGAAAAACCTCCGACTGGCAACCGGTTATCTCCGGTGTTCCAGAAGGATCACTGTTGGCTCCCCTTCTCTTTTCGATGTTTATTAATGATCTACCGTGCCAAATAGAATCCGGCTGCCTTCTGTATGCCGATGATGTCAAAATTTTCCGTAAAATCACCACTCCATCTGACGGACTGTTGCTGCAGAGGGATCTTAGCCATCTGGCAGCGTGGTCCGTCAGGTGGGGACTGGCTCTCAACCCTGCAAAATGCAAATTGTTTACGATGACTCTCAGGCGTGCACCTGTCCAGACCAAGTATTTTATCGCTGGTACCGAGCTGGAACATGTGAGTAAGATCAGGGACCTGAGTGTAACGATGGACACCAAATTAACTTTCGCACCACATGTATCGGATACTGTCAGCAGGGCCAACCGGGCACTCGGCCTCCTTATCCGCTCTTTCCAAGTAGGTACCAGCAAGTCAAAATTGAACCGAAGCGCAGTACTGGCTGCGTACTTCGCGAATGTGCGATCGATTTTAGAATATTGCAGCGTGGTCTGGGCGGGGGCGGCCAACTCCCACAAGGTGCGGGTCGATCGAGTGCAGCACAAGTTCCTCATTTGGATGCTAGCTCACACTTCCTCCGGACAAACGAATGATCTTTCTTATGGTAGCCTTCTGCTCCATTTCAAAATTCCATCTTTAGCACAACGCAGAGTGCAGCATGACATGCTCTTCCTGAGGAACATTATGCGGGGGAGAGTGGATTCTCAGGTTCTGCTTAACTCTTTTCCTCTGCACGTGCCGCCTCGATCGACCCGCACCCTCACCCTGTTCGCCGTGCCTCGAGCTCGAGTCAGAACTATCGAATCAGGGATGTTCTGCAGGATCCCTAAAGCCATGAATGTTTTCTTGGCCAGTCATTCGAGCGTAGACATCTTTCATGACAGTTGTGGCGTTTTTAGAGCTCTCGTGATCAGGTACGTTTTAACCGTATAGTCATCATCACTTCGTTCATCATGTCATTCATCTTCTACTTTTATAACGACTTTAGGCTATGCTATATATATATATATATATATATATATATATATATATATATATATATATATATATATATATATATATATATATATATATATATATATATATATATATACATATACATATATATATATATATATATATATATATATATATATATATATATATATATATATATATATATATATATATATATATATATATATATATATATATATATATATATATATATATATATATATATATATATATATATATATATATATATATATATATATATATATATATATATATATATATATATATATATATATATATATATATATATATATATATATATATATATATATATATATATATATATATATATATATATATATATATATATATATATATATATATATATATATATATATATATATATATATATATATATATATATATATATATATATATATATATATATATATATATATATATATATATATATATATATATATATATATATATATATATATATATATATATATATATATATATATATATATATATATATATAT